>JAQFYC010001547.1:0-33005 GCA_034694165.1 Tomocerus mixtus | reverse complement strand
AGTAATGGCAATGAAGTAAAGGCAAGGACTCGAGGCCAAAGCCAACCTAGATCAGAATGATATATACATAAAAAGGTTGAAGGTACAATATAAGGCCCTGTATATGTTTTTACGCCATACTCTTATGTACTATTATGTACATAGTATGAAGGACTACTACTAGTCGTATATTATGCAATGTAGGTAGTTTTGAAGACAAGTCTCTATAATATTATTATGTACAGAGTGAGCCAAGCCAAGACATGGTACACCAAGATGCTGAGGTTCAGTTCAATTCCAGGGAAGGAAGAAAAGAATAACCAGGCAGGCCAGGCCAGCACAAGCCAGGAGCCAGTGTGAATTTTATGGAGGGTTGAAAAATGAGCATTGTCGTGTGCGGAAAGAAATTGGCAGTCGGAAGAAGAGGAAAGAAGGAAGGCAAAGGCATGGGAAGGCAGTTGATGGGCTTTCCTTTTGTCGTGGAAGAAGCAAGTGGCCCATTGTCATGCAACTAATGAATTGTCTCTAAGGGAATTACGCTATGTTGGGCTCTAGAGAGTGAGAATCGTAGGATGGAGGAAAACCAATGTTGACGTCCCTCAGATTCGTTTAAGGAGCCTATTCCCATTATTTTCACAAACCAGCAATGACTTTCCTTGTCTTGGCTTCCTTGGCTTTTCTGTTAAGCACACAGAACAGACGAGACCAAGACGAGTGTCATTCATGCTCATGTTTTCCCTTTTCTCTGCAATATATTCTGTACATACAAATACTTACGTAGGCTGTAGGTAGCAGTGTAAGTGTATTCTGTGTACACTGTACACATTTCAACCAAAGTTGCCAATTCAACTTGATGTTGCATAGAGAAATATTGCTTACTTAAGACTCTCCTTTTCCCTTGTTGTCCTTAACAATGCCTTGTCTTACTTTACAAAGCTTTTACAATGACAAAAGTATTTACGCTATTTGAATGATACAAACAATACTTATTTAAGTAGAACCTATGCTTTCTATAGATATATAGTATCTCTTTTGGTTTCCTTGGGGTACACAATAGCATAATGGCTAAATGCCTAATTCATGTTGATGGCCGTAGTCTGTGCGTGTACTGTATGCATGTACTTAGATACGTTTGTGTAATAAATACATTGTAGGACCATTCTAAGTCGTATCTAAGAACGTTGGCTATTGTATAGATACAAAATATATTAACTATCATACAAAGTTAAGCTTCCTTCGTGATATTATACAAGTAGCTGAAAGAGAAAGCACATTTATGCCAATACTATAGAGAGCTGACAACTTTAACATGTATGCATATATTATTTTAATACTTAAATAGAAGGAAGATATATTTCTGCTCTATTGTTCCATTAAAATCCTCTGACAAGAAGTTCTCACACCATCTTCGCTTTGTCGTCTTTTAATACTCCTGCACATTCCGCACCCGGAAATCTTATTGAATACGAACGAACCATTTTCTTGTCTCTTCTAAATTCTAAAACATTCATTTACACTCAACTGTCGTACTTAAGTCAGCTCCCATGTAACACAACCTCCATTTTAACTTTAGGAGACAGCATCTGAATGAATTCAGAATTCCCCTACCCATTAACCCTGACTGTTATATTTCACCCGATTTACCCTACACTGGCTTTACAACTCAGTCACTCGGGTACTTTAAATGCTTCCTCTGAGAACGAAATTACTACTTTCTTAATGTGTAAATGTAAAAATTACTTGCTATTCCTAATGAACTGAGAGTATATGAGACGAAAGTTGCACCTATATAGAATTGGAAATAAATAAATAAATATTATAAATATAATTAGTGGACCCTGATGATTAAAATAAAATAATTAATAGCAGTGTAAACGTAGTTATTGAATAATTCACTAAGTTTCTTCTCTTAAATTCACTGACCATTAACAAAGTATGATATTCATGGAATTTGGTGTGGCACTTAAAATAATAATAAATGTAGGCATACGAAGGGTTCATAAATACAAAAGTATATATTAGGTAGATACTTATGACTGAAAAATGTATGTATAAAAGAAAATCTGATTCTAGTGAATAGTGTGACAAGTAAACTAAAGCTAAAAATTTCTCATTTGTGGCTAACCATCTAAGTGTATCTTCGTCTTATAAATCTAGTTGTAAAATTACAGACACACAGATGAATGTAAGCTTTGTAAACTATAACACACACACAATAAATAGAATGCATACAATTCAAGTAGTACAATAATGCCTCTATGTAAAAGTGTATTAAGCTGAAGTATTGAAAGACTGGAGAAAGTTCTCATGCATATGCCATCTTTCGCCCTCATTTCATAGGAAAACGAGGAGATAGGGTGAAAGCCAGAGAAATCTGTTGAGAGGAAATCACAAGTTTCCCTTTCTCTAGCCTTGCGTAGCAGTGGGCGTGCACCTTTCTCTGGTTGGCTTGCACACAATTGTGGGAACTCTCTCCTTCTCCAATCGGCATCAGAAACTATCGGATGGTAAAGCCGGTGGAAAGCATGCTCCTTTCATTTCGCTCACGGCAAACAGATATGGAGTCTTTTGATGCAAATCCCTGTTATTTACTTTCTTCATGTAAAGTTTTTAGCTTTACAGCTGTTAAACATGAAATTATGATTTAAATAGCACTGTAAAATCAAAATGAGAAGGATGAATTTACTATTTTATTTATTTGACGCATTTAATAGTAATACAAAAAATATTTGAAGAATGGAAAACAAAACTAGTATTTCGTCAAAATTCGTTAGTGCGACCCTCTTTATGCAATGTTTTTTGGCTAAAAGTTTTACTACAATACATAATGAACCTTATAATAAATATATTACTTAAGTGAAATTAATTACACATCACTTTTATGTTTTATTACAAGTGGAACTTTTACATTGCATTACTGAATCAAAGCCATTTGTTATCTAACTGAAATATACATTCAACTATTTGTAATTTAACATACATCTACAACTTATGCTATAGCAGTATAGTATAGTTATTTGAAAGGTAATAACTTACATAGAAGTAAACCATAAGATATTATAAAATATGAATAGCAGTACACTTAGTTGTAGGCTCAATGTTCTTGAATTCTAGTAATTGACTAATAAAGCATAGAATTATGTTACAATTTTACTTCAATACATAATCTAAGGGATATATTTTATATTATAAAACCGTGGTTTTGAAACTGATGATTGGGTGCGATTACATACTGTACAACATGTAGTACTAGTAATCTACAATTTAGTTTAACATTAAGAGCAATTATAATTCTACAAGTTTAAGTACTACAAGTAAATACTTACACAGGTTAGTCTAGTTGGTATAGTTAACTCTTAACTAAGAAGGTTACTGCAGCCTACCTAATTGTAACTACATCATAAGTAAATTCTTGCACTAGTTTATTGAAATGAACAAGTCGCATTATGATGAATAGTGCTGCAATTTTATGTGACATTTTTTGCGCATTGAAATTATAAATAGCATAGTTATTTAAGTAACTTAAGTAAACTTACTTGGTTGCATTGTCGCATATTAAAATGTTTGTCGAATTTAAATGCGTATTTTTCAATGCACATATTTTCTATATTCTAGTATAGTACACACTTTACATAAAATGCCTAAATAAGGTATTTTGTTTTGTTACTGATTTTACTTATTTCACTATGTCTCTTTTATGAAATCTGCCTCATTCATTTTAAATACATAAAACAAGGTCCATTCGCTCATTTGCTAAATTACTATGCGATATAGTCTTATGATAACATTAATAATAGAACTAAAGTATCATAAATGGCTTTAATCACTACTATTGGAATTGTCACTGTCTGATGTTAAATCTCTGATGTCCTGAACACCAGGTTGTCTCTTACTACAATTATCGCTAATTTCCGATTGTCTGGAATCAATGCATAGGTCCTGAGGAGACATGTCGTCCGTAGATTTTCCAGCGGGAGAAATATTTTGATGTGGTGTTAAGTATACGGTTTTGGGCTCACTGTCTCCCGGAAGACAGCTGCACAAATTTGGTATCATCGAAAAGAAATCTTTCATTCCCGGTGGGGATGACTGTGGCTGCTGCTGTAACATTGCTGCTGAAAATCTATGCAAAATACATGTAGTATTAGTTATATGCACAATATGCCAGAAATACTAGCAAGGCTGTTTTCAGCATGTAGTTAATAAACTGTAATTTTGTACTTTACTAGCGCAATATAAATGTACATTACACTTTCTAAATACAGTACAAATTTTCTTTTCCCCTTGGTATTTTTCACCATAAATGATATGAGAAAGTAAGAAAAACTCATGTATAGCATTTACCACTTTACTTTCAGAATTATAATCTGTGATTTTACTAAAGAATTACATAAAATAGCTTTGCTCCCACAATTAAGTACTTGATATGTTCAGAATATGAACATATCAAGAAACATATGAACTATAGATTTTGAGATTTCATATAAAATATTTTGCCACATAATTTTCCTATACAGGAGCATATTGTTATTAATCATGGTACCTATTATTAATCATATATATGAAACGTCTACGTTATTTTTTCGGGGCATCAAAGGTTAGATTAACGAGCGTAATGGTAGCTATAATTCAAAATGTTTATATTTACTAACGTCTGGGCAGCCAGGCGAAGTCTTTCAGCGCACAGTAACTGATGTCTTGGATCCAAAAGCGAAGGCCCGTCAGGACTGGGAACACTTTCTGCAGGGGAACCCTTGCTTACTTTTGTCGAGGGATGATTTTCTTCAACTATCTTCCTTCGTTCATGCGATTGAGGTTGAACTACAAAAATAAATTATGATTTTGCAACAATTACTTTATATGCATTGTAGTTTTTGCAATGTGGCACGGCAATTTTTGCAAGTCTTAAAATTTCATATATTTACTAGCTCTGTTATTACTGATAGTACTACTATTTGTTATAAGAAACTTCAGTAACCATTGTTGTACAAACATAGTACTGTGTCATTGTAAGTAAATATCATTTAATTTACCCATTGTTGGTGCCGTTGGGCCACCAAGCCCCAGATAGCGCATTCTCCAAGCTTCTTGCATAAATTGAAGTCTTGCGTGCTTTCTCCATTTAGCCCGTCGGTTTTGAAACCACACTTGAACTCTGGCTTCGGATAAGTTGATTCTCATGGCCACCTCTTCACGAAGAAAAACATCAGGATAATGACTGTAACAGCATACAAGCATAGTTCACTTTATTACGAAGATAATAATGGAAAATACACAATAAGTTAGGATTTTCGGACAAGAAATTAAGTATGCAAACGGGAAAGATATCCAACTAAGTATTACGTTTTCTGGAAAAGAGTCTCAAGTTCTGATAATTGCTGTGCAGTGAATGTTGTTCTGTTCCTCCTCTGAAATATGACATAATATTAATATTTGTTTAAATACACCGAGAAGTTTATGTATTTACAATTTAATTAAAGTAAAGTTAAATGGCCAGATTTGCTACTTTGGTTTAATTTTTCCTTTTAATACAACAATGCAAGTTCCATCTCAGAACTACATTTAATAAATCCATAAAGCTAGGCAAAGTGATCCATATAGACAAGGAACCAGGATTGAGAATGCCAAATACTTTTATATTATCTAATAGAATACGCAAGTAAAATCTTTAAAACCTGTCTTCGCCTTCCGAACATATATTCCTCCAAGAATAGCTCACTAGAAACTGGGGGCAACGTATTTCCTTGCAAAAATGGATTAGACATAATTGGCAGAGTGTTTCGGCACACCAAAAAGGAAAATTAGGAATTTAAAATTACTCAAGTGTGCAATTTTAGTTTTGTATGCACAAGTATCAGAAATTGTTTTTTCTAGAGAAAAGGAAGCTTTGTTGAAGATATTTTTATCAGTCTATTTTACAGAGAAGAAAAGTAATGTTGATTTGAGAAGCAGTTAAATGCTTATGCGAATAATTTAGAGAATTTCTTCTTTTATATTTAAGCTAAATACAGGAGAAATTCACAAGCATCGAATAAATATGTGAAAGTAACGGTGGATTTCAGCTTGGGATGAGACGCGTACACATTTAGTATACATAAAATAGCTGGTTGGTGTTGGATGCATCAAAGCTTGGTTTCCCTGAGGAGAAACATAGGGAAAGTGTCTATGTGCTATTTACACAGGGCCCCATAAATTGTGCAGTGAGCAGACTCGGAGGAGATTCGAGAATCCGTTTGGAGGCAGGATCTTTCGTATCTCCAGCGTATCATGAATTTACTATTGGCTTTCCCTAATCACTCACACAGGAATAGAGCCAAGAAAGTTTGATTAAAAAGATATCTCCCTTTGTTCTCCTGTTTATTCATTTCATTACGGTCTCTGCTGCTTGTTTCTCTAATTGTCCATCTGTAAATGTTATTTCATTCATACAGACTACATTGAAGTACCTACTTTCATTTGTACTTACGATGTTCCTACTCAATAAAGTGCACACTGTAGTGATCAAATCCACTAACGCTAAAAAGCACAAAAGGGCTTTGCATTTGCCCGACATCTTTACAACATCAAATACATTCATTCAATGATATGATATGAAAACACAAAGGAAAGATTCTATTATTCTGTATTCAATTTGTTGTTCAAGTGGAATTGGTCCATTTCCGTAATTCATCATCAATTAGGGCCTACCGTTTATGTGTACTGGTTAAGTTTAGACATTAGACTACTTTAACTTGCGACTTAAGTACTATATGTGGACCTTTAGTAGTATGTAATACTTAACTTCCTAACTACCTATATATCATTAAAAGTCGATAGCCGATCTCAATTGTTTACGTACAGCATAAGAAGATTAATCCCATTAAGAGTGACTTTTATTAATACTCATTACATTATTACATAATCAAAAATTGAAACTTACTTGACAAATGACAACTAAATACAATGCAAACCCATTATCAAGAGACTTTTCCTCTCGATAGCTTGCTTTGACCCAGTGCGTGGTACTTACTGTCAATAGCCACTTAACAACTGTATTTATTTTTATATAAATCTGCAGTCAACAAAACACAACCCGCTCTTCATTCCGTACCATTATTACTGTATAATATATTTAGAAGTATTTACTATATACAATTTATTATATGTATATAAGGAAATGTGACATTAAATGAATAGCTACTCTTCTCGCTGAAAGTTAGATGAATATATGTAAGGGTACACAAACACAATAATTCAATGCTCATTGACGAAAAGGGGGATGGTTGGTTGATGAACAGCAGGAGCAGACCTTCCATGCTTATACACATGTGGTCTCCAACCATCCAACAGTCCAACCTCGGCAGCCGTTTAATCAACGCATTCATGTTAACAATGCCACTTAAAAGGTTGAGTTGTGAAAGGATTGTACCTAGTAGGTTACGTAGGTACTCATACGACATGAAAAAACTTATATTTATTGAAATCTAGAATTGTGATTCAGGTTGAAGTATAAACGGAAGGGCAGACTTTTGAGAGTTTCGTCCAAGTCAATTAAATATTAATCTAATCTAAAAGAATTCTAGCATTACTTAATTCTATGCGTAATTTCGTAGGTAACAATTACTACTAAAGTTTTGCGTGTTACAAAAATTCCAGATTAGACAATAATATAAGCATAAGCATACGCATTCTCTCCGTTTGCTTGTGTTGCTTTCATTTCAGATATTGTTCATAATGTAATATTATGGAGACAAATAGCATCCCAAGAGGATTTGATTTGGATCAAAAAATTAAATGGGAACTGACTGTATACATATAATATTTCTACATGTACCGGCATTTTCTATGAGAGCAATGTATTTCAATGCATTCTACAGTAGTATACTAGTAATAGTGGCGTGATGTATGTATAAAACTGAATATTTGTAGCGGATCTTGCTTTATTATTTCATGCTCGTGTTTACTGTATGCTTAGTATTTGCATACTTAATACTTATGGATAATGTGGAGCATTATTTTGGTTTATGCATGTGTAGTTTGAGAGAGATGCGGAGGGCCCTATGGGCGTTTTTACTTTTACATGATGCGGAAAAGAAAGCATTTGCATTGTTGTAAACATGGGATACGACGCTTCTGCTTTTCTCGTAGTTTTTGTCTGCAGAACATCAGAGAGTTGCTTGAATGGTGAATAGAATCCAATCCAATCTCGTCAAATAGAATGAAAACATATCATTATGAAATGGTGAATCACTATTATGTGAAGTGAAAAGTGAATGAATCAGAATCATCGTGTAGATGTACCTTGTCTGCTATATTTATACATAAAAGGATTCGTAGAATAAAATCCAATTCAACTCGAATAGCTTGCTGCAGACTCCAGACACACGGAGGCGAGGGCTGCTGATGTGCTCTGATGATGAAATGAAAATTGTATGATTACCGTACAGATACAATTTCTAGATCTTCCTTTCATAGTATTATTGTGTTGTTTTCTCAAACTACTCTGTTAAATTATAAAGATATGACATTTTTCACACAATGCAGATATTAAATAGTTGATTTTGTTAATACACTATATGTATAGTAGTAAAGGAGAGGCTGTACACATATTGTAAACCATGTTCTATTTATCTGTCTAGATGTTGTGAACATGGTCTACAAATTAATCAGTCTTGTAAAGTAATCAACGTTTACAAAAAGTAGACGTTGACAACCATGTCATGCTGTAGAGTGAAATGGGGGAAACAAAGAGTATGGCAAAATATTCCTCCACAGTAGTACTGCCTAGTTTAGAAACGCAGGAGATGAGATGAGACCGCTGAAGAGTGAATAGAACAGGCTCCATGAGACATAATAATTTTAGATAGATCGATGTTCTACTTGTAGTTTGATTATGTAGGTAGTTACTTTATTAGATTTAACTAATTTTCAACACTATCAATACGTGTGCCAAATAGTACAATCCAACGGCACTCTAACTCACGCACTCAAGTTATTTAACATATAGACATATAAATTCTCTTCTTTTGCAATTTTTAAAAACTACGTGTTCATTAAATAAAATTCATCAAATAAAATCATTTAGTATATTCAATAAAATATTTTATCATAAAAATTAGTAAAGTAATTAACCTAGGCATATTGTTTTACACTAATTTCATTATTTTGCCTATTTGTTAGTTAGTCAATAAATACATCTTATATTAGACATATACCTATAGGTTATATAGCCGTATTCTCTAATAATTTCACCTAAAAATAATAGCGAAATTCTTTAGTCACGCATATATGATACAGGAGGGAAGTGGTTCTGTGTGCCTACGACAGGTGCACAATATCTTGCCCATGGACTAGAAAATACGATGGGCACATCTACCCAGATCTAGCATTTTGGGTAATGTAGCAGAATACTTGACTGGATGGACTACCTTTACATGCCTGTTTGCTGTTTGGGAATGTAGCCCTAGCTAGTCAAGACAATACTTATTGTTAGATACACAAAATAAATAAACTTTGCCTTTACATTCATCATTGTAACCTAACATCATACTTTAGCAAGACATGAGTATCAAACTGTTACTCCGACGGAACTAAACAGACTGATTAATCATGTTGCTCAGCTATTGTTTGGCTTGTCTGCTTTGTCTACAATTTTGTGATCCCCATCTGCTGCATAGGTATACGAGATTCTTTTAAAAATTTCATTCTATTGTTCACAATTCGAGTAATTAACAGAGTCTGAGTGTAGATTTGTTCAGCGTTTCTTTATCTATGCATTGTGTCTTTGCTGGAATCATCCTTATATATTTATATTAAAGAAGTATTAGCAAAACACGCCATTGATTTTCTAATTACAGGATTAGCAACAGAGATTAGTTTAATTTGGCACAGTTCTTATGTAATTATCTTTAGCTAGTTTTACCCGGTGCATTTCTAGTGAATGCTAACTCTAATTGCGTAGTCTTATTGTTGTTGAAGGGTAATTAGAATTGTTATTCAGTCAAGTCACAGTTATTCAAGGAAATTATATTTTTCCAGTTTTCTGACAAGTAGTAATGGTAATTGCCATTACTACAAGGCTAAAAGAGTACAGTTAGTAGCCATTTCGTTTGTACTGGTCGGTCTTACTTTAACTTGTATATTGTGGGCCAAGCTTAAACCTAATACTCTAATATTGACATCACAAACGGTATTTTGAGTTTTACAGGCTTGTAGTATTATCATTTTCTAATATTGCACCGTTTCACGAACTTGAATCATTTAGTTACAATTTACGTATTGTTATTAGTCTGTAGCCTACAGTGCAATTGGTTTAAATATAATTTACATAATGAATCAAAAATAGATTACTGATGATTCCGCTTTCTGAAAAGTTTAATGAAATTAATTATCAAGATAAGTAATTATAATTACACAGGTGTATTACTTATATGCAGATGATTGTCTGAGAAACACAATCAAGTCATAATATTCTATTCAATTACACAGGTGTATCTGGTCAACAATTAATAGTAGAACCGGATAAAGAGATTTTCAGGTCTGGCCACAGAAGTGGATATAGTAGAAGGCCTAACTTTTCTGAATATTTCCTGCCCATGATGGAACAGTAGAATCTCAATTTGGCTTGTACTACCAAAATACGATTCTTTCAAACAAAAGAATACTATTATAACTAACGCAAAGCAAAAATTGAAATAAATGGAGAAACAAACTCATCCAATCATAAGAATAATGATTGAAGTAGTAATCATCATTGTTATGAATACTAACTCCTTGCGTACATTTAGAATTAGATGAGAGAAGCACCGACTATGTCATCTTTTGCTATGTAGATAGAAATTATTTCAAGTATGAAAATATTTTTACAATACATTTTCTTTTCCCGTCTTTTACAATCTTTTCAAATTAACTAATGGATGGATAAACAACAAGGGAATTCCTTTGTACATGAAACTAGACGGGGCCGCACACACCAGAATATTATACAACGTAATCTTTTATTTGAATATTTAGATCCAAGTTTTATATATTATGCTTATTCATTTGTTTGTACTACATACTTCTGTACTCCGTTTTATTCACTCTGCATGGTGTACAAAAGAAGTTGAAAGATGAGGGAAAGCTCCATGATGAAAGGAAGCTTTCATAATGATCAATGAAATGAATAATTTTAATATTCCTTCTCTCTAAATATCTAAAAATATCAGCCACAAAAGTTACCGTCATCTCATGACGTGCTGAAGAATGTTGTTTTTAAGACGAATATAATTCTAAACATTTTGTTCATGTTGTATTATTAACGTTAGTTTATTAATGGCAGCTAAAAGTAAACTAAATGTTTGAAGCAGAAGAAGAAAACTAATTGTTTATTCCAAGTATACAATAGTAGTAACTTTATTCCAGGGATCCGTTCCCAAAAGCTCCTGGTTAAGACCAAAAAGCCTTAATTTCATACTTTCTAATTCATATGTTGCGGGGAATAGTAAAATCAGGCACTAACGTTAATGCCTAGACAATAAGCTTAACGCCTGAGAAAGAGTCAGCTATAATTAAATATAAATCCTTATTGCCGGAGACTGAAGAAAATCTCCCAGAAAGCATCTTTAAGGACTTCGCTTTAATTGTAAGTGCATTTGAATGTTTTCCCAAACTTTTTATGCAAATGTCAAATTCGCCTTTGAAAGTGTTTGATTTTGCTTAGATATTGTTTACCGAAAATTAATGTAATTACTCCGATTCCAGTGATCATAAACAAGATGCCCGATTTTGCTTGTTCCCTGCAGCAAATACATTACACTGTAAATATGTATATTGCTTAGTAATTTTCTCAATTTCATAATAATCTTTCGTCTTTATCCTATAGATCTGATATTACAGTGGGTACTATTTACTACTTTACTTACCTACTCTGATTGCTAGGTTAAAGGATTTGCAGTTTTTCTAAACAAAGTTGCTCCGAGCATCCAATTTTAATTAATTACATTAATTCTCTTTTCTAGCTTGTACTACTATAATACCATTTTGTTGTTCTATTAATGTAAAGCGTAGCTCTCTGTTCTCTAATATGTACACTGCTCTCTAATAAAATGTAGTTTTAACAAAACTACATAAATATATGTTAAATCGTATTAATTACTTACGCCAATACAACGATGAACGTAGGGACGCTGAATGGTTAAGAAAGTAACAACCACCTCTGAATGTACAAAAATTGATATACAGTATGACAAGTTTTTTTGCGAACATCAGCTTTCCCTTTTGAATCAAAAGCTTTGATTAGACAATTAGATAATTTATAAGAATGAACTTTATTTTGTTAATTCCCTTTGATATAAAGCTCACTCTATGCCGCTATGCAGACCATGATATGACGACGAAGTAAAGAAGAAAGTAACATACTTAGCAAGTTACTAACTTGTCATACTGTAAGTATATGAAAATACTAGGCACAGAATTCTTAATAGAAACTTAACAGAATTCTCCTATTCTGCTTAAACTTGTATGAAGTCGCTATAAATAAGGTGTCTAGGTGTGCGCTTGCAGAAAATAACATGAGCATGAGCAAATGAGCATTATATGAGCAATCTGATCATATCTGTAGTATCCACTTAGAGTTACCGTTGAATAGAAAGTCGTAAATAAGTCGGAGATGTATTAGAGGCGAAGTAAATAAATGAAAATTATTTGTTAGTTTTGTGTACGTACAGCAGTTCCAGCACCAAATGAATAGAGCCAGTGGTTCATTTCAAAGATTTCCCCAATTCAAAAGAGCATACAAACTAATTTTCTAAATGCATTTTGGTCTCGCCGTTCCCGTTCTTCTATTCACAATCTTTCACTCAACCTAAATTGTATTTCCATTACCTCCACTAGCACTCTTTCTATTCCTCACCGCCGTATCTCATTCGGTTACCATAATAAACTTTATCAACAGTCGTTTGACGTTTCCCATCTTTTCACTAACTTAAGTACAATCAGATCTTTCCCAAACTACATATAGTAGTAGCATCTTAAGCAGGCAAACATCACAGCTGCATACTGGATAGGCAGGCACAGTTTACCGAGAATGCTATCTATAACTTTCAAAGCCATCGTTTACCGTATGTACCTGTAATTTAAAATGTAACTAGAATATTTGAGTGTACCTAATATATACAGATATTTACAAGAAAGTACTGAAATGAAAACTTAATTATCAAAATATAATAAAATAACCTAACTAACTAAAATAATCTAACGTGGGTATAGGCACCACCGCATTTCACTATGCTTCGTTAAAACATCGATCTCGGCACCCGGATATGTACAATAAGAATATTGTACTATGTATATTATTATGATACGTGGAAGCTTTATTTCCAAATCCCACGAACTTACCTTTCCAGTCCCTGTTTTGAATTCCAGCAAGAAAATCTTAATGTACCTTACATAGCCCTCTTACATTGATGATACCATCAATCTGTAGTGAGGTATGTTAATTTTCATCTAATATGTACAGATACATTGGGATGATATATAGGTATATACAGTAATGCCAGTAAGTTGTGCATAGGTACTGCAAAGATTAATTAGTATTGACATTAACGTATCACACCTAACTACATTATATGATTTTAAAGATTAAGTAGATGAGGCTTATATATAGCTTCACTTTTTCATATAAATCAGTAGAATCGGGATTACATCGTTTTAGTTCAATAGTATGTAATATACTTTAAAGTAGTCTATCGGTCCGTACATGTAAATCTGTAAGTAAGTAAACACGCCCTTAAAGACTCGAACATTTTTAATTTGAAGTACACATATTCATGAAAGCACCTGGTTACTCAGCTTAGTCAGCTGACTTTCCCCTGATTTAACCCTGACTTAGAGTGGAGATTCTTTTCATTTAGAATATGAAATGAGAGGGAAATGGGGGAGTGAGAGTTTTGTCTAATTTTCCATTGAGAATGTAGGCGTAAGCATCACAGTCACAATTAGGTGAAGTCGAGAGTTGGCTTATTTCAATAAGTATATATGTATGTTTCTATTAGTATTTATAGCTGTGGTTATTGCATTATATTATGGGGCCATAATTTTGTATCAATTTATGCAAACCAAAGTATTTCCAAAGTATCATGTCGATAAAATTATGGGTCAGATCGGTGATGCTACAATTTCTCGCACAACCAAAAATTCATCAATTAATTGCTCTCAAGTTCGCTATAGTACGCGTTCACTCGTACTATAGAATGTTCAAGTAGACTTGCAATGAAAGAATGTAGTTCTACAAGATGCAAAGTTTAGCAACCGAATAAAACAGTCCGGTTAGTTCATGAGTCTCAACCTTGCGATGTGAGGTTGTACAAACGTTCACAGTCGATTTGCGGTAGTTACTCTGACTGATTTAGATGGCCTGGCAGCTCCCTACTTCTTTTAAAAGGCAACCCAACCAAACGGAGGGATTTATTTCCACTGTCTCATCTGTACTCTGTCTGTAGTCAGTCAGTCAGTGGCTGTGACATGAAGAGATGAAGCTGTCGCTTCTTTATCGTACACACACATTTTCTTATCCAAACGTTTGTATTACATTAAAGTATGCAACATCATGTTTCGTCAATTCGTATAATTCTCGTCTCACAGTTAAAAATTAATCGCTTTGCAGTAAGTAATAAAAACACCTACTTGTGTACTTTTCTAAATGTAGGCACTTAGGAATACACACCTTGACTTGACACCTATCCCAATCAGTTGCTTAGATGTGAATGGCTTTATTTTTATAGGTAAACGCTTTCACTTACTTTTACATATTATTTTCTTGAAATGGATTTATCAATTAACAGATATGTTTTGTTATCTCCAAATTTTATTGACATTAGTTGGTACAAAATATTGGTACGATGGATACTTAACATATAGTTTAAATAGATAATATGCTTTAGGCACATACTAAGTAATTTAGCACCAGATATTTTGTATCAAATGTAAAACTCAAGCTAGTTCACCGACCCACCTATTCTACATAAGATAGAGTGGTACAAATAATAGCTACACACATATACCTACACACCTAATAAGTTCAAAATCAACATTAGTACTTTCGTTCAAATAAACGCAGCTAAATACTATGGAAATGTACGGATGCCACATCTTGGCACATCTCATTTTAATTGAAATTAAGTTTTCGAGACTCGCACAGATGGGATTATGTCATTAAATACTTATGATATTTTTTGTATTTCGAATCCCGGCTTATTCATCTTCCATTTGAGAAAAACGCATATGCTTAGGTAGAAAAAGAGAATATGTACCTAAGTATAAGTTTTAGCTTCCAGTTCAATTGATAGTTTCGGTTAATACTGATAAGCGCTTCAATGAGGGATGATTTGGTGGAAAACCATTCCATTAACGACTTCATGGAACGCTTATGTTACCAAAGAGTAGTGTTACTGCTTTTTAAATCCCTAAGATGTATTTAGGATTTAAGTTAAATCTGTTGATCACATTCTGTAAGGAAACATAATTTTCCCACGCAATAGATAAGTAAAAGCAATTGCCTGGCGAAAAAAATGGTAAATTGAAACAAGGAAGAGGAAAAAAGTCAAGAAGAGTGCCTAAATAAAGATAAAAGAGCGAAGGATGCACATTTAGTGCAGTGGTATGGCATGGCCTGGCGTGGCCAGGGCGAGGTGTTAACAAGCAGCGATAAATTCTCATATGTGTGCTTTATGAAGCGAAGAGGGGTGCCAGATTATAAGCAATGCACACATAAATGAGCATGTATATTTAGCAGGAGTCGTGTGCCAATAACGCTAATAGGCAACCAAAAAAGCCTCAGGTTCAATTCAACAAACTTCTCTTGAGCAACAAAAACTGAACGAGCCGCCAGCTCAGCTTTCATGAGCTAAGAAGTAGGCTCACCGACAAGACACCCGGGTAGTGCTCCTGTGAAATGTTCTGTGTTATGGCTTAGTATTACACGTCGTTTTTTATAAATGCCACTATCTATTGTGCATAAAAACATTAGTTATGTAATGTTACTCAGTATATTATATATGTATATACGCAGAGGATAGGGCAGAAGTAAATGAGACAAGATGAGATGAGAGAGGGAGGCTATATAATAAAGGAGACACAAACAGACAGGAGAAAAGACTCATCCCTTCACCGTATTTCATCTCTATCTAATAACGTGAAGGTACTTTACTTTAACTTATCTCATTCAAATCTGTTGGATCTGCTGGTGCTAATGCTAATACGTTAGCACATACATAAGTCGTTTCCTATTCATTGTTTGCTGCTTGCTTGCGTTTTAAATCAGTTGTTCAGTTGTTTGGCAGGCATGTGTATGTTATGCTTCTGTAAACTCCTAAATCATGAGATACCTATAGTAAATGAGAATTTCATTTTTTCATGTAAAGTAAGCTTAATATAGTATAACACGGCAATAAATACTGAATTAACATAACATATAGGTACTAATTTATATCAGTTAGGTATCTTGAATGTTGCTATCGTATACAGATGCTTGTGTTCATGTAGCATAGAATATAAAGTGTAATATAAATAGGTAATAGTTGATAATTGTACTACAAAGTGAAGAAGCGAATCTCATCTCAACCCAATCCTCATCCTCATTTAGCATCCAGCAACTTGGGATACACTTCTTGAGATGAAATTAAGGACGAAACTGTTTTTAATACGTAAGCCTCTTGCTCTTCTTGGTTCTTGTTGCATGGCTTGGTTTAAGTTATTGTTAGGCTGTAGTTTAGTTTGGATTGTAGGATGACATATTTTAGTGCCATTGTTCCTCTGCGTAATGAGATCGTAGGAGTTCTTTATCATTTCCAATACCGAAATAGTTACAAGGGCTGCCATTGCCTGCTAGTGCTACAATAAAGGATGATGCCATGGAATGGGAGGAATACTGCTTTCTACTATACTGTGCTTGACTTGACTTCTCTTGACATACCTGAAAGGAATGAGCAAAGAATAGAGAAGCAAACTCTTTTTCTTCATGTGATGTCGTGTTATTTTTTTCGTCAAGGCAGGAATCCGAAAGGAATTCCAAAGTGCTCCCTTCCTGGCGGCAAAATTAGGTCTGTGCGGAGGAGTCAGAGTCCATGTATCTTTCGACTCGAGTAAAGCCGACATTCTGACGGCTGACGAAGGATGAGCTCCAATCTAATCCACCAACTACAGATGTAATGTATCTATGTATCTACAACCTTACTATTTACTTACATATATATATGCCTTACATACAAGCATACATCCATCGTCTATCTAAAAAAGTAAGTAGTCTCTTGCAAATATATGTATAAGTATATAGAATGTCCCACTCTGTTTTCTTGTTCCTTCTGCTGTTCTTTGGTGACGATCCACGCCACGCTATGATAAGGTGTTTGGCAATAAGCGCCTCTTCGGATATTGGAATAAGCAGCCAACCATATCTTCTCTTGAGTGAGTGGATCGCAGTTTTAAAGACGAACTCTTTGGTCTCTCTTTTTTCATTTCCACACTAAGATACTATTATATTTACATGCACAAGATACAGATACATACTAACCTTTTTATTTTGTATAACGTGTATTTATAATAGTGATGCGATACTAATAAGGAAGGTATGTATGCACACAAGAATATAAAGAGCATAGCAAATAGTAAGTAACTGGCTCTAGCTTTTCATTTGTGGCTTGGCCTGGTCTGGTCTGATCTGGCTTTGGTCTCTTTGCCTGGGCTCCGGATCTTCCTTTGGCTCGGCTCAACTCAACCTCTCACTCTGTTCTGATTTCTTTGCAGGTGGAGGCGGCGAGGGAGAAGAATGAGAAATCTGCCCGAGATAAACACCCAGCAAGCCAAGCCAAGCCAAAATGCTTCCAACAGAACAGAACAGAACAGAACACAGACAGACGGTGAACTGAAACTGAACTGAATGAGTGAGAGATGAGCACAAGGAATAGCTCACTCAATTGCTTAATAGAATAGTGTACATATTAAACTATGTTGCTTGCTCTGTTATACTTAATAAAAGTTAGCGTAAGTGTAATGTAAGTATATGGAGTGTGTGGTGTACGTGATAGTGATATGGATGTGGATGTGAATGTGATGTAGGTAGGACTCGGCTTCGTTTGCCAAATCCCTTGAATCTTTTTTCACTTAGCATGTAGCACCGCTCTTAACAATGCGTGGGTGAAAATTCAAGACAACTCAACATTACCAAGACGGCACCAACCAAGCCAAGCCAGGCCAAACCACTGAAACCACATTACATATCTGTCGCTTGCTCTGGCCAAAAATGGTTATGCGTCCATAAAAATATTAGCTAATGGCCCTCAGGTCTCCATAGCTCGTTTTTCCCCATTTACTACTCACCACTTAAAACTTTCAGTCACTCACTCACTACTTATTTTACTACTTACCTTTTCTTCAGCCCATTACACATTGGATTTAATTCATTCTCCTATACAATATAACACAAAGTAAGCACAGTATATAAGCAACAACCTAGGAGAAGTTCATTCAATGACTATTAGGTCAGGCTTCGCTTAAACGTTATTAATTCTTCTCCTTCGTCTCATTCCTCAGCTCATTTCTCTCTGTTTCTTTTACTCTGTCATTCACAAACGATACATATCTGCATACTATCCTACTATGCTATATAACACAGTGTATAATCGTATACGCCTTGATTTAATACTTATTGTACCTACTGGCAATTAGATGCATTTTGCTATTTCACAGTAGTAACTAGTAGTAGATTATGTTTGGTATATGTACATTTTATACTTGTGTATGCACCAAATTCTATTCTCAGTGGATCACACACTATTTATATGCCTTCATCATCAGTGTTTTGATAAAAATCTACATATAGTTACACCTTAATATAGAGCTATAGTGCCAGCGCCATATATCTACCCAGTAACAATAAAGAACTGACATCACATCACAATCTGATTTGTAGAAAGTACAGAGGGTAATACGTTTATATCCAATTTAGATTTAGTTGTATGCAGATGAGATATGTAAGTTTGCTCTTAAGTAAATGATATATGCGTAACTATTCAATTTTATTTTCTGTGAACTTGCCAACTAGGTGGTACGTAAGTTAATGTTACTATTACTACAGTATATCCTCAATGCAGAATCCTACAATCCTTCGTTCTTTCCATAAAACTATGTATTACAGTAAACACGATAGTATATGTATAGTGTGGGGCGATAAGAAAGCTACATGCATGCATAGCTATACACTGTGCTCGCTTATTGAGAAGTTAGATGTACAACTCTGTACTGTACAGTATGGTGTATCTGTCTTGTCGTTGTCGCTAAGTTTGCACTTTATTTGTAGCGGATCTCCACTTGGCATTGGGATAATAGAGATATATTAAAGCAGAATTTATTTATTTATGATTTGGTTAGCATAGCGTGGCAAGACATGGCACAAATACCTTGTTTGTACCTACGCCTAGTAAAATCTAATATATTCAATAATGATACAGTTAATAATTGTATGACGGGCCCGGCCAAGCCAGACAGATGGGAAAGAGCAGGACAGGAGGCTCCTTGTCATCTTCAAAACACTGTTCTGTTTTTTGAATAGAGTTAAATTGAAGCAAATGATCCCATTGCTACATGCAACATACCGATATGCAAGTAAACATCGTATAAACCTTTCACATAAATCACATCTGATTTACTTACAACTTACAAGCTCCCAAGAGTTTCACACCAAAGCAAAACAAGAAGGAATCGCTTGGTATCGTATATATCGTTGATGTTGGATTTGGATCTGAGTGATACAAATAAACAGAACTTCAGTTATGTATGTAGTTGGTGAGAACTTCGTGTGGGTGTTTAAACAGAATCTACCTAATAGCTCCCATTTGCTGCCTTTTATTTGCTTCATCTCATTACTGCTGCAGATTTGATTCCCTGTATTCCTTCGTAATGCAAAACTGAGCGAAACTACGTAGTAATGCAGAACTTATCATGAAATGCTACATTGACTTGTGTGAATTTGAATCTAAAGAGTCAATTTTCCCCGAATTCGATCAAAACACAGAAGATTAGATCTGAGAATGTCACAAATTTTGCTGTTCTTTGATTCTGCTTTGTATGTTCTTCCTACCTGCTTTCTTGAGTAAAGACAAATCTGTATCCCTAGTATAATCCCACACAAACAAAATGTCGCAATCCCAATTCGGTATAAAGGTTAGAGCTAAATGGATAACATACGCATACTATCAGTACGTGGCCAGGCCACCTACGCAACTTTTTTTCTGCTCCCGATGCCAATGTCCATACTGTGGATAAAATTATTTTGTCATTGTATTAAATTATAACTACCTGGAAATACCGTGGAAATTGGTTTCACCTACCAAGTACTACAATAGAAAGATGCCTAAGTAGTATTTGCCAGTTCATTGGACAGAGTTGACTTTTTGACTAAAGTTAAGAAGGAATCTTGAAATTAACTGTAATTTTTTATGTTCCGCAAATCTCAACAAGATTTCTCATAGTGTCAGTGTCATGTCAGTAGTAGATTGGATAATTAACTGTCATTAATGTTGTTGTATAGAATAGGTTAAGAGGAACCTAAAGTGAATCAAACTGTGACCCCTCTTGAAAAACTTCATGAATAACTATTCGCACATAAACTTCAAGCAATAAGGATGAGTTCCAAGTTCTAACAGCTTGTTTTGTAAACTTTTCACTAAAGTTTTTCCTCACTTTGGTTTCTGATGAATCGTATTTTCAACGTAACCTACCACCTAACTAAAACACAATATGTACCATACCATACGATACATCTACAGTGGTGCGCTTAGCCACTTGCTGTATAAAATCGAAAGCTAAAGAATTTCAATTGTTTTATAGCATCTCATACAGAAATATTCATACCTCTATTGTTTCTTTGTTATTTAACTTTAAGTTCAAGGGTTCATTAATTAACATATGTTTCAGCAGACTACAATTCTCAATATAGCATTGTTAATTGCATTTTATTACAACAATATTTTCAGTTAAGTATGATTTGATGTAATATCAAGTCTCACAATCAGTAAAGCACTTGTTTTTGTGTTCAACATTTCTTGGTTATGGCATTTTAATAATGATGTGCAATATAGGAATATTTTAATGCTTAATCAAAAACTCTTATTAATTCCACAAACCTACCTAATACATAAAATATTACTATCAGCATAATTAGTGGCCTGCAATGTTCTATTTTTAAAACTAGTAAAAAGAATCAGTCTTTTCAATAGATGGTAATTTTGAAACTGGTCGTCCCTTATGATATATCGTCATAAGGATAAGCCCAATCTTATGAAAAAGTATTTTAATGGCTGAAAGGGTCAAATATAAAGTATTACGACCTTTTATTTCCAAGAATATGTTATGAAAGTATGCAAAAATAAGTGTATGTGAATTATGTAAGTTTCAAATAATTGTGCAAATTGTCAATCACATTGACACAACAATATTATGAATTCCCAAAAAATGTTATTATTCGTATTCCAATCAAATGTTATTATTCGTATTCCAATCAAATATTATTAACTATGAATTTATTATATTATTTTAGCTTGTAATTATGCAGGTTTGGATAAGACATTCATGCAATTTTCAATTCTTTATATATCCGTAAAGTCTACAATTAACGTAAAACTGAATTTTTGTAGATTTTCTTAAGGTAATTTCATTTAGGTACTTTAAAGTAAGATAGAGTTAATTGTGATAGCGATGAGTTGTGCGAACGGGCTTTTAAATCTGGATGTATTACCTACCGCTAATAACGCCACGAAACTCGTCGCATTAGTCGACAGCAGCAAACGTTACTAAATACAAATGACTACATACTGTCAGTATATACAGATACTAGGAAGATTACAAACAAAATAGTTACGCACATAGGTAAGCATTCTTCCCGAATTGAGAATTATGAAAAGAATACCTATGTAGTCCCTAACCATTAAATCATAGCGTGGGAAGCAGCAAACTAAATATTTTAATGCCAGCTCTTAGTTCTGCTGATGAAAGCACAATATATTTAAGCTGGCATGATCATATAAATCTCTTACAAGATAATGTAGGACTAAGTATTCCTTTCTATACAATTATATTTCATGCTCCCCCATCTCTACATAAATACTTGCTAGTTACATAGACACAGAACATATTAAAAGTGTTCCATATAGCAGCCAAAACTCATTACTATTATTAGACACTGATGAATACAGATGTAGAATTACATAAGCATAGGTTCTTTGCCTTGCTTGGTTTGGTGGAATACTTCTGAGGAGAGTGGGATATGCTCTCTTATCTGAATATTTGACTTATAGGAATGTGGTGCGTCGGGGTATCCCACTATTTTAGTGGAACGCTAGTTAGATAATAATCTCGTTCGGAATACTTAAGAAGAATTTGTATGTACATAATATGTAATAAGGAAGACTTCGTATGAAGATATTAATGTGTAGGTATATCGAACTATTTTTCCTTGCCCTAAATGTCCGTGCTTGAAGAGACATCATGTCATCGCGGATATGTGGATACATTATTATCCTTCTAGTGCCTATTTTTTATATTGTCCAGGATTTTCTATGTAAAAATCTCATTTCTGAGCTTAAGATTAACATTAAGTTTTACAAATCAGTAAAAAGCTATAAATTGTTTTGTTCATTAAACTAATATTACTTTAGTTTACGTATAGGTGATTCCACATCCTAAAACTCCTTTACTAGAAGTAAGAGTAAAGTAGCAACTTGCGGTACAGAGTTGCAGTTATTCCTGCTAAGATTTAAAGTGCAATATGGTTTCCCGACAATTATCCCTGATACTGTCAACAATAATAAATGTTTTTGTGTAAATTAAATCTTAAACCTACACACGTCAAATCTGCCAGACAGTTGTACATGTAGAATGTAGGAGTAGAGTAATGAAAGAAAATAAGGAGTGTAGAGACAGTGGATAGAGACAAATATTTAGTGAAAAGCAAGTAATAGAAATTCGTCACTTAATCATCTTGTATGATTGATTGTTCATCGGCTAGTGAGTTGCATTGCAATTGGAAAGATACGGGAAGTATTCGAGGCACCTATATAAGAGCTATTGGCAATTATTCATGTGTGGGATATTTATGTGTGTTCGTCACGTTCTTCTTAACTGGTAATGTCATTTATAACTTTAAACACGTTGAAACTGTTTGACAGTGATTGGTACATTCCAAAGAGCTTTGTACTTGCAGTAAGCAGCCTAAAATAATCTTAGACAAAAAGGAATGCGAGGGTTAAGCCTAAGTCATATATACACTTATCAACAATGCAATATCGTCCAATCCCCCTCAACTACTAAATATAACTGGTTCCTTCTTTACTTTACAACAAAACATAACATGTAAGGAAAAGGAAGCAAAGTGAATTCCCGCTTGTCTCACTCACCGTCACCGTCACCGTCAGAAAAAGACTAAAGATTTAGTGAAGTCGCGGAGAGTCAGGGAGTTGAATAGAATAAATAGAAGACTTTTATTCGGAAGTGGTCTGGCTTGGCCTGGACCAGTTCTGGTATGTATGTACAATTCTGGTTCCGATTCAGATTGAGCTTACTTAGAAATTGTGTATGGATCAAGGGAGGCAGGAAGGAAGGAAGTAGGCAAAAAATGTTAGGTGGGATGTATGGGAAGTAAAAGGTACCTTCCTTATTTCTATTTAGGTACCTAACCTATTTGTATTTATCATTTACTCCCTACTTACTCTTTCCATTACCATTACCATTACCTGTCTTGTCCTGTCCTGGAGCTGTGTGTGTGAAATGTTAAACACAGAAAGATAAAGGAGAAAAGAGGGAGATCTTCCTCTACAAATCTGTATAAAAGGTAACTATAGCTAAGTAGTGGACAAATTAAATCGCATAACATGCTGAGAAAAAACTTAATGTGTTTAGGTATGCCAAGTGCGAAGCTGAACAAAAGCCGCCAACGAAATCCAGCGAAGCGGAGGAAAATAACACAGTGAGTGAGTACAAGTATGAAAGTAAAACAATCCGTAGTAATGCAATGCAATGGTTAAATATAGTGGGGAAGGTTGAAGTTGAAGTAGAAGGTAGATGCAAAAGTGATTTCATGGGATGCGGGCTCTTTCCCACGAAGGACGAAGAAGTGGTGTGGTGAGCTATGAGCATTGAATTGTTCGGAAGTAAAAGTTCCCCTTCCGAAGGGATCTCTCTTTTGATTGTGATTTTGATTCGGATGGATGACAGAGTAAAAGAAAGGGATACTTTTCATTTCTAGGAGTGTTTGTAGGAAGGTAGCTTAACTATTAACTACTTGTAGTACTTTACTGTACTGTAACTAAAGGTAAGTTCCCTATATGTTCATATTCTCATTAGATATTTCCTTCATGGACTATTATTAGTACCTACGAACTTACCTTTCCATTTCATTTGAACAAAACAACAAACCTACTACTTACCTTCCTATGTGGGTATATTTATTATCGAGAAGAAATGTGAGCAGATCTTCGCGAGAGATGTTTTCCCACGTAATTCCCTTTCAACTTGTGTGAACTTGCTGATCTATCTATCTGCTCATTTATAATGACCTGTTGTGGTGACCAGCTTGAGGGAGTCTTTACTATGTGTACGTAGCTTTTGCTTCGATGGGACGATCTCTAGGTTGTTGCCGTTGAAAAGATTTGGGACACCCCCTCAACGAGTCAAAGGCAAAGCAAGCCAAACCAAAGCCAAGCCAGCCAAGGCACATCAGACGTGCCAACTGAGACGACTGAACTGACTTTGAGAACAGAGCAGAGAGAGAAATCTCATCTTCTCTTCTTCTTTCCTCGCATACAACATATTCCTAAGTAAATCTAATACATTGGCATACCTTTGCATACGATACAACCTCTTCACTATTGCTGATAATGAAAGAAACAAGCATGTACTGAATTTTACAATGCAATTCAGTGGAAGACAGTACAAATACAATACTACAATTACAATGCACATAATCTATACTATACAGTCAAGTCAAGCCAGCACATTTAATACAAACACAAGAAGGATGTTTCTATGGAATGTACTTTAGAACAACTAAACTAAATGCACAGTGTATATAAATGTATTCTCTATATAGTGTAGGATGAATGCACATGTTTGCTATATAGTAAATGGTACTACACAACACATAATAGCATAACGTCACATTTGCATCACATAACACAGGAATACTTGTATATAGAGTAGACAGAGGCTGTTTTCATTGCTTTGCTGTCTTCTGATTACATTTAACTCAACTCAACTCTGTTCGGGCAGATCACTTCAATTCACTTCACATCACTTGGCTTCTTTCTTTTCTGTTGTGTTCTTCTGGTTCCGAAACTGCCCTGCCCCTGGGCCCTAAGAAGACGAGAGATGCCCCGCCAGGCCCATTTTAATACCTGTTCGCCTTCTGAGGTGGGTGATAACTTTTTAGGGGCTCTGTGCCAGATGCTCCTACGAAATCTCCTCGCTCGCTCGGCTCTCAGCTACTCTCTTCTCATCACATCAGCTTACTTACACATACTCACACATACTACAACTACAATCATCATCTAATACTTGCTTACTACATACATACTTATACTCCATTTAGGTATACACGTACATATGTACACTACATAGACACGCAAACAACCTATACATAGATATGTACATACAGTACATACTTTTACGTACTTGCTTTACTTACTTACTTACTTGTGTAGGTACTTACTACTTACTTACTCCACACAACACCACCATACCACATACCAATGCAAAGCAAAGCATTAGCAAGTCAAGTCAAGTGAAGGAGTGAGGGTGGCATGCCATAGCATTGGATTGCATTGCATACATACAGATAGTTAAGCCGTAGCATCCACACTCACACTCTTCTTCTTCATCATCTTCGTCAGATAGCCCATTATTGCCGAGGCATTCGACTCTGACTAACGCAGCTCAATAGCTCTCTCATCGGTTTGTCCACTAACACGGACATCGCAATTGTATCAGCAGGCAAGACGTGATCCAGCCAACACGCAAAACATTATTTCATGCGTAAATAAATACAGAACGCTACTTTGACATTTACAAGACTTTTATTAGCACTTACACCCACACTATTTATATACAGTTTGCAAAAATAGGGAAATTAGTAGACAACAAGTGGCAGAAGAACAATAAGTAAATAGCATGTGTTTAGATAGTCCTAAGCTGATCATACAAAATCTGCCCCCGCAAAGTATCAACATTGATCCTGAAATGAAAAGTACACATACATATAGATGATCTGTAAAAGTGAGAAATAGAACTGCAAGGAAAAGTGTTGCGAATAAGACAATATTATTTTATAGAAGTGCTAGTTCAGTGACGCTGCCAAAAACTCACTCACAGTTGACTTTGCGGTGTTTTCATCTCTTAAGGGCAATTAGAGCCAGCGATCATTCAGATTTATTCTGTCTCGGGTGTAAAGAAACATAAACAGTTAAAGCCCA
This sequence comes from Tomocerus mixtus, assembly GCA_034694165.1. Lineage (NCBI taxonomy): Eukaryota > Metazoa > Arthropoda > Collembola > Entomobryomorpha > Tomoceridae > Tomocerus > Tomocerus mixtus. Next base: position 6,552 of record JAQFYC010001547.1, on the reverse strand, counting down.
CGTTTATATACATTTTACTTCATAAACTTCGCTACCGGTGCCACAGCAAATCTCCACATCCTGAGCTACAAAAGCTAGTGCACGTTACGCAATATACTCAAGGAACGTATTTTCTTCTAGGTATTTATACCCGAAGACACCATTCAACATTTAAGAAGTTCCCATTAGAAAAAGAAAGGTTAGTTCCTTATTTATCACTTCGTAGTAATAATTAAGTATTTAGGTATAAGGTATGTATATGTAGATGGTTAAAAATAAGGGTATGCCTATAATAATCTGACTCTGGCTGACGTGACATGAATGTGAGTCTTATATGGCTTAGTTCAAATAAATACAAACAGTACTATGTAGCTTTATTTGCTATTCCGCCTACAAACCGCACTTTGGATTACACGGCGATTTCTTTACCGTGAACCTTTACGTCAAGGCAAAATCCAAGGCAAGGCGATTCTTAAATGGGAAAACGCTTTACTTTAATGCTTAACAGGGAATTCTTCTCCTTCTCGTATCCATTACAAATATGGACAATAATAATGCACATAAATTAGCAAAAATCACAGCCTAGGCTTAGACTCTTTAAGAATTAAGTACATTGCTGCGCTCTTATGTGATATAAATGTATAGTATGAATGTATTGTTTACATGCATTAGAGTAAAACTGGGTATTTTATAAGTGTGTAGGTCTTATGCACACATAAAAAGGATTATTATCACGATATTCGCTCGTAGTATGGCATTTTCCCACTTTTTGGGATAGGTTGTTGTAGTTTGTGTATGTAAATTGTGATAAATAACTGATGTATAGGTATAACAGTTAATTAATGCTCTGTTACATGCTAAGCAAACGTACAAATAACACTTAAGATATAGAAAACAGTCTACATTGTCCGCGGAATAGTTTTATGATGATCAGATAGCCTTTTTAGGAAGCGCTCCATACAATAGCCACACTCTACTACAACATGTTCCCCGTTGTCCTTTTAAGAACTCGTGCTTATTATTACCCAGATCCTATTTACTAATGTCTATCCTATTACATATAGTAGATAGTATTACTTTCTTTAGTACGTTATATTTATCCATTCTGTAGAGATGTCTATAGAAGTGTATCACATTCGTTTGCATTGTTTGCAAATCCTGAATGCATGTAGGTAACATCAACTTTTCGGTCCGTATTCTCGGTAGTCATTAGTGTTCGCTTATAATTATTAGTATTTAAATGCATCATTATTGTTCGAAAGTAAATTAGTTTGAGCAAAGATATCATGTTACACTTTCTGCATTGTGTGGTATCAAATCTCTGTTGTGGCACACAAAATCTAAAGATTGATAAATAGTATTTGGGTTCACATTTTACGTAGATTACACATTCACTAGCAAACAATTGATTAATTTTGATTATCTACACTGTATATTAACTATCCACATAAAGACTAGTCTAAACGAAATTAAATAATATTAATCCACTATATTATGCCGAATTAAAACAAAAACAACACCAATATACTACCTAGGTAAACATAAGCATGAAAGTATTGAGGAAAGAAGTAATTAAAGCTGATATGCTGCAGCAAACAAAATCAATTTGCCAATTATTTTTGAAAAATACGTACAACAAAACAAATTATAACTAGTCAACGAATTTTGTTTACAACAATTTATAATTTAATACTATATCTAATTATTTTAGCAATTAAAGCAATTTATTTATTAGATACAAATATCACTTTGATTACGCATAGCTCAATAGATCGGGCAAAACATAAATGATATCGTCTAATTACAATTTATTCAAACTTCGGTATATACAGTAGATAATTATAATGAAAATCATCATTTATTGAGGATAGTTACATTTAATTAGCCGTTTAGTTGAAAGACCTTCCTGATCTGTTATAAGTTAATACATAAATTAATACACCAGAGATAATTTATAGCTACCAGACGTCAAGAGAGAAAACGGACACATTTCGTATAAATGTGTACGACTTCGCAAAACTCGTTCTTTCAGATATTCCATAAAATATTTTGTCTTGGTGCTTTATCATACTATTCATAATTGCAGGCACATTTAACGAGTAAATAACTAAATAAACAATTTTATATACACTATGGTCGTTTTAAGCATTGGTTTACTAATATTAGTAAGTCTATGTTGCTTAAGATGTTTGAGAAACTCGGAGCGTTTGGTTACCTTGAGATAAGAACACGGGAGTTTGGTCCGACTTGACAATTAGTCGCATTGTATGGCACTGCTACGAGCATATTACCTATTTAATGGTCTATATTTAGGAAAATATGCTAGATTAGTACATAATTAGTAACGATCCGTATCTTGAATGTATCATGCATCAACTACTATTGTACAAAGGCGCATTTCAAACCTAATGACGACAAATCTTTTACTTTGTTAAGAAAAATTGTTGCTATCTGATTGTACTTCTTCAACATCTTTTGTGAAAGCTTAGTGGCATTTTCCGTTGGCTTCTTACTCTATCGCAGATTGCAGCTACAATTTTGTGTCTAAATTAAAATCGTCGGTTACTACAATACACTGCACTGTAGCAATCGCTTAATCAATACCTGCAAAAAAATATTCTTTAAAATGCGGTCGATTCCCTAACTAATACATACCTGAGTAAGGAAAATGCTTATGGCATGGCCTGATAACTTAGCCAAATGCTGACACATGTTTGTACACATACTATTAACTTCATGCATTTCATATAAATGAATCATATATTTGTACCTAAGCTAACAACGGATTTATCTTTCTGTATCATGTATCTTCAGCCGAAAGGTTGAATAGGATTTTCAACTCAAGACGATTAGCAATAAAGGACTGAAACGAAGCGAATGACATATAGATAAGAGATACAATACACATACCTTCACAAGCTCATTTTCATGGAATTTGCTAGATATGTACGATGTAAATTACAGATACTGGAAATTCTTTAATGCCCGCAAGTAAATTTGAATTCTATTATTGCTAATAAGTATAAGTAGGTGCCTATAGGACTTGCATTTCTAGTGCTCTTGAGTTAAATACTTGTAAAAGAGATCATTGGAGAAGGCCGAGTTGTGTAATTGATTGAAGACGAAGAGAAGGAACGCAACATACGAAGCAATCTTAGTTAGTCTCGTTTCATCAGAAGCAAAGATCCCTATTGTAATGTATTGTAAGTGATACAAGTTAAGTACCATGCATGCCATGCCAAGTCAAACCCATCTAAACCACGCCAGTTTATGCTAGAAGCTAGAAACTAACTAGATAGACATATTCTACAGTCTGAATGTAATATGTAATGTAGGTATCACATCAGGGCAGGCAGGCCATTTCATTTCATCATGACATGCCGGCCTAACCAAACCAAACTGAAGAGAACAGGAGCTGGGCATGAAACGAGAGAACAAAACCACTCATCTAACTATCTAATCTATCTGCAGTCAGTAAGTAATCTGTATTCTGTATGCAGAAAAGAATGAAAATTATATATGCAAGGAGCAAACTATTGGAAGATAAGACGGTTACAATATAAGCTGTTTCATTCCACCGTCTTGTCTTAAGACAAGCAATTCAATCCAGCCGAAGCTAAAGGTAAATGCATATTATCATACTGTAGGAATGCATATGCATACAACTACACAGTACACTACACTCTTTAGCGTCTACAATGTGTATTTAATAGTTATTTGCGGGTAGGTACTGCATAGTTATTAGAATACAAGAAGACAAGTGTATAATAGTTAGTGGCTTGGTTTGGTTTGGATTGGATTAGTTGACGTGGTTTTGGTCGAATTCTACACCTGTACGTATCATCGAGTACACTCTTAAGGTACAAACTAGACTCCGCATATTGGAATCAAGAGTAAAGTGGCAAAAACACTCAGGACATGGACAGAAAGAAAACTTGCACACAATAAATACATGTAGTAGGTATACTGTATAAGTAATGGTATGTACGTTTGCACGCATATAGTTACTATGTGCTGTAAAGAAGAATAAGAAAAGAAAATAGAGAGAGAGAGATCAGTGAGTGAGATGAGAGACAGGACAGGGAGAAGAGATCATAAGAAAAGAGCAGGCCAGGCCAGATGAAATGTAATGTAATGTAGTTGTCCTGATCTTCATTGTGTGAATATGAAACAGTGGGCTGAGATCCTTTGGTTGCTGCTCCACTTACTTAGGAGGTTCACAAATCTCTTAGTATATAATAATGAAATCAAGTGAGATGAGATGAGAACGAGAAAAGGTATTTGGGCAAGGACGTAGAGTTGACCTTAAGGTGAGGCAGCCGTGGGCCGTTGGCAATTAAGCCACCCTCGCAACATATTTACTACTATTATATATTGTGGCTAGCCACCCGCACCTCGCCTTGCCCCTGGCATTCCAGTCGAGTCTTCTACAAGTAATACTACTACTACTTCTACAACTACAACAAACCAGTATGTATATTATATTGGATCTATCTGTCTAAGTATCTCGCATTGGCTCGACTACTTTCATGTAATGTAATAGGTAACAAGTAGTAGTATCAGGAATATTAGGATTAATGCTATTGTATTTTATACATGCATACTTACACACATATGTCAGAGGCACATTTACCCATTCCGCAAAAATAACACACTTAGACTGGGTTTGTACATACTAACTGTTTAAGATCACTAGTGAGCTAAATCCTTATACACATTATTGTCAGTTTAGTGTCAAAATTTTTAATTGTTCATATATTGCTTAGTGAATTAGTACAGTTTTCCTCTAAATTGATCATAGGAAATCCCTGTAACCATTAGCCAATATAAAAAAGGATTTTCAATCCTTACGTGAAAAGTTTTCAATTGTATTGACTTGGTCGTTGACATATGGACATATGTATGTGCACTAGAGGCAGGTAGTAAATAGTAAAGCTGAGATACTAGTACCGGCCTGCCAGGTTTGGTTTGGTCTGTTCTGGCTTTGGCTCGTCTAGTCTGACCATTATCATCATCATTTCAGCATCTCCTTTCTTTTGACTTCAACTTCTTTTTAGTTGTTTTGCTTTTGCTTAGTTGAAGTTGGTATACCTAAGTAATATCTGCCTCTTTCATTGCTTTATGTATTTCACTTGACTTGACTGCTCTTCTTTTGTAAATTCCTTAAGTTGCCTACCTATAGATACTTACGTATGTAGTTGCCTACACATCGTACTTTATTCTCTCCTATACTATGATACAGTGCTACTGCAATGAGTAGTGATGGAGATATATAGAACCAGTAAACAACCGGACCCAACATGTATTTAGTACACTAGATATATCGAACTAGTAAAATTTCTTAGAAAACAACTAGTCATCTATATACATACTAGTACATATTATCTCTATGCATCATATCGCATCATAAGTATATGTATTCTATCGTAACTAGTACTTACTTATTTCTATTGCTCTTATCGTTGCTAGTTATAAAATATAGGTATGTTTGTGTGTGTTGGATTTCATTGCGTGGCATGACATGGGATGGCATGGCATTTGTTTAGCTGACTGGATGGGTTGTGTGTGTAGTTGTGTTCTGTTGTGAGATGTGTGATGTGAGAGAGGAGAGCAAGAAGATAACACGAGATGAAAGAGGACGAAACAAGAACAAGATCCGTGGAATGCTCTTTCTACTCGTATTAATGTGATGTGGTCGAGCCGGAGCTTCTCTTAGTTACCTTGGCTTCACTTGGCTCAGCTTCGGCTAAGCTCACTTAGCCTGGCTTCGTTTCATTTCATTCTTCTCTTACTTACTTACACACATAAATACTTATACAAGAATCCTATAGATCCTCAGATCCTCATTTCATGTTCTACAGTTTATATCTGCTTATAAGTAGGTACATTGCTACTTTATTATTATTAGTATCTAGTGTGTAATCTAAAATTAATATACATTTCCACTTAGCATTGAAAGATTGAAACAGGTAGGTAGTAGGTATTAGGTGTACTTTCTTAAATTACCACATGTGTATTTGGTATTTATGTACACGAAAAGAAATAGTGTGCCTGTAAACGAAACTAACACTAACACTAACGTAACGTAAGGGTACATAAGTAAGCAATGTAAAATAATATTTGTACTTGTGTTGTTGGGATAGAAAGATATTTAATGTTTAGTTAGGTATGCGTGTGTGTATTTAGAGTGCAGGCCAGGCCAGGCCAGTCCACCTGTAAAGTTTATTCTGTTCAAGTAAGTAAGTATTAAGTATAGTGTCTGGATTTCTTTTCTGAGATGAGAAGATGAAGTTCTGTCTGTAGACTTGGATTGGACTGCTATTGTGATTGTAAGTTTTGTAAGCGAGGGTGGCGAGGGTGTGTAAGGTGGTCACCGCTCTCGGCCAGCATTCCTTCCATCCTCTCTTCACCACTATCTTCATCATCATTATCTGTCGGCCAGTAAATAGAAATTCCAAACCCGATCCTAATTATCTCCCCATCGTTCCGAAGCTAAATAGGATTATATTGTTGCATAAAATAGTAGGCAGGCCATGCCATGGCCATACAAAACCAAACCAAACCAAACCAGTC
>JAQFYC010001546.1:0-33016 GCA_034694165.1 Tomocerus mixtus | reverse complement strand
ACAGTCTTGGTCGTGTTTTGTGCAAAATGGGAGCTAAGAAAAGAAACGGACAAGTGGATTGTCGCTGAGGTGATATATTGGCCTCCACTCAATTACAAAAACAAAGTTCTTTGCCGAAAGCTTAAATCTTTGAAGAATGAAAACCTTTTCAGATATAACTTGCTAGTGTTGTATAGAAATAACGCAAACATACCTTAAATACATATTATAGTAAAGTAAAAATAATGAATACGTTTAATTTACATGTATACAGTAAAGAGTGAACTTCCCTATGCTTACTATTTAAGAATGCTCTTTGTGGTTTGAGTCCTTGTGTTGGGTTCCGTTACGGTTTTCTCCTTAACAGAACATATTATTGAGTGTCGGACAGAGCCTGTGATAGTGATTGTGAATTACACAAGCTAGTGAGCCAACCAAGCAGCAAGCAACCAGGCAATAGGCAAGCAAGCCAAAGCCAACTCAAAGAAAGCTGTTTGCGAGTTGCTTTGTGTTGGAATCAAAAAGATGCATGTACTTATATAGTAGCAAACCAAAGCAATAAATTATCCTGCCTCTCTTTCGGCTACAAAACATTGCCATTCCGTGTTCATTTCCTGAGCCATATGTAATAGCTATAAGTTAAGCACATGCAGGCCAGGGAAGGCAGGTAAGAAGGGATTATTCGACTCAATTGAATCTTGTTACATAAACAGAACCAAGTCAAAGCAAAGCTAAAGACGAGAAATCCTCGACGCTAGACCGCATTGCTATTGTCCTCGTATTATTTCTAATTTACTCTCTCCGTATATCTAAACTTACCTAAAACATACTTATCCTTAGATGAATGCATTGCTTAGAAATACAATTACAATTCTACTTTACTTCTGCTTGTATTAGACACTCAAACTATATATCTTGGTGTATACTATGTAGTTAGTGATTCCCGTGTACAGGGCGTTGTCATTGTGAGTAAGAGCCCCTGGAAAATATCAAGAGGATTCCCATCAATGATATTGTCTATGAATGAAATTGTATTCTATTCTGTTGACTAGACCGCAGTATTTAATACATTTCGACTACCCTTGTATTTCATTTACAGGCTAGCTGGAGCTTGTACACTTGTACCGGAGCACAGGCATTTAGTTAGCAATTAAATATTAGCTTATTAATACTCACTAAAGATATTTTGGGCACAATTTTTGGAATGAATTGCGTAAGATTTCGTAATTTCAAATATTTTCAGTTTTTCTCTGGTTTTATAGTTTATAATTTTGCATAATTAATATAACTATCAAAATAAAAACCCGATATCATACAAGCTTAATTCTCCATTCTGTTGTGTAGCCTATTCCTGAAGAAATATATATACTTAGGGGACACAAATGTGTAGTAGATACACTGATAATAAATAGGGAATAAGGCTAAAAAAGATTTTTCCTGGACACAATAATAGTTATATAATAATAAGCAATAAAATTCCTTAAATCTTATAGATAAGTATATTCCACACTCATTTATGACACAAAACATGCGATAGTCTTTTAGTCCTAGTATTGTAAATGTTAAGAGAAATGAGTAGAAGAAATGGGTCTATAGATATTTTAGTACGGTTTGGTCACAGTAGTTGTATTCAGAGATTAGTTAGATTGATTAGATGTCCAACGTGTAGAAATGTTAAGAGCATAGCAACTTGTTTCAACAGAGATTAAAATTCCATGGTAAAAGTTAGCATTAAGTATATACAATTGTAATTCTGACAATAAATACTAATTAATTGCTCGTCTCACCCAATTTGGCATAGTGTAATTGTCGAGTGTCATATTTGAATCGATCAAGATGTCCGAATTCGAGCAAAAGCAATAACCCATTAAGGTTTATGACGTCTCTTACTTCACTCCAGTACTCGCAGTCAGTCAGCCTCCTTTGCTTTTGGATCTTCTACTTATCAGTATAGTCGATTATCCTTATTCTTAATTTACATTTACAGATTAGATACTGCATTTCTTCTACGAATGTACTTGCGCAGGCGTTCCGCTTACACATACTCACTTTACTATACTAATGGGCTAGTTCAAGTAATTACCATTCATTAGAATTAAGTAACATCGCTGTATTTCATATCTCTGGGACATCAAGATTGAAATCGCTTCAACGTGTAACATGAGCCATGCTATTTCAATTTCAATTCCCGTCCACCCAGTAGTTTACATTTACATGTAAATGCATTAGCATTAAAATAACGCGTACCTTTCTATAGCTTCAGCTCCAAGATGTAAGTAAATCCCATCGTTATGCCATGACTACTACATACCATACCATACCCCCAACAACCACCAGTAGTGCATAATTATGTGACAAATGCAAGCATTAATTAAAGTAAACTAGTATTACAATGTAATACTTTGCCATTTATTTAACATACTATGTTTAACAAAGGGAAAACGTATGTACATTTTGCACAGTTATCAAATACATCAGGATATGCGACTACATAATGTAAATTGTCTCCTCCTTCATTCCCCGTATGTTTCTTATCTAAATAAATACATTATACAGAGCTTTAAAGCAAATCCATGAGGAAGACAAAGTTTGCTTGTTCTTTGCCTCTTCTGCTACAGTTGAGAGATTGGCTGTTAGTTATATTTAAGTGTGTTGTTGTTGTTTTTGTTTTTGCTTTTGCTTGTATTTGTATTTGTATACAAAGCATAATTTTTGAAAATGTTATTGAAATATAAAAATGAGATTCGTCCGTATATCTTCTATCTACTATCTATCTACTACACAGTATGTATTTATTTAGTAAGTGGCATGGCATGGCGGTACGAGTATATAGAGTGCAGCTACCGAGTTTGTGAGTTTGTAAGAGCAATAAGCAGTGGAGCAAAGCAAGGCAGGGAGCTAGAGCTAGTGCACTGCAGATAAGATAGATTAGAGCCGTAAATAATAATGGGTATGAGATGTGAGGGTGATGAGATGAGAGATGTATAGAATAATAGAGTAGAAACGTATGTAATTTAGTATATATTGCTTAGCTACCTGACTGCTAATAAAATAATGGAATCACATCACATGCACAATCAGCAGAGCCTTAATAGGGATAATGCGCCTAGTTGTTTTCTGATTGTGTATTATATTGTAATAATTTAATAATGCATTGTAGCGGGCGGTGATTGTGTAGGCATGTGTGATTACCGCTGTGACATGTCAGCACGTAACAGAATCATACATTATTCTACCTTAACTGCTACTACACTATCATTATTACTTACTTTCTGCTCTACTCCTTGCACTTTAGAATAATATACTATTAGAGATAGCAATCATCAATGTAAATGTAATATGAAATAAATAATAAAGAATCTCATAATATATCTTCCCTCAGATGGGATCATGTGATATATTTAAGTGTAGGTAGTGTAAGCATCCATAAAGACATTGTGATACAGGTAAAAGTGTTATAGCGGCAGATATTATATTATATAGTATATACCTTTGTAGGCAAAGGAATAAAGAGCAGTTAACTGGTAGGCAGCCTATTTGTGTGATAATAGTGTAATCTTACTAGGTATATTCTATGTAGGCAGATATAATATGTTGTGTTGCATTACTTGTCTTGTCTTGTCTTGTCTTGTCGGCTATTCAAATAATAGTAGATATCTAGATTATTGTACTAAATACACTAGTTACTTACATTATTACATTACCGGATTTGATTCTACTCTCTCCGTCTGTTCATTACCTTCAACTTTTCAACTAGAAGAGAAAAACATTGTGAGATGCACATTATATTGCACACTAATAGTGCTTACATGTCATAATCTTTTATATGTAGCTTTAATAATGGAGCGGCTGGGATCTCTATTGAACTCTGCGCATTTCGCTTCGTGTACAATTGAGTGAATTTATGTAGAAGTTGGAAACATCAAAGAAAACGAGAGAAAGAGTTTTTCGAGTTGAATTACATTTAAAATTGAATCATGAAAGCAATCTGTGTGTGACTTTTGTTGCATCCCGTGGAACTTACAATAGAATAAATATCCGCCAAAAGAGTTAGGCAATAATCCATATTTTTGTGAAATGTCAGGGTTAAGCATGTATGATAATGGTATTACATTACATCTGGATACGGCGGTAGGTAAGCTAAATCTTGTTTAAATGCTATTTAGGTATCAGTTTGCTTGCGGTGCAACGCTTGGCTTACCTTTTCAGGGGTATATGTACAAATAATATGAAGTTTATATTCTCTATATGAGGATTTTGACGCAGGGTATGGAGGTAAACTTACTAACGGTCGTATGATAAAAATAAAGGAAAAGAAAACATAAATGGAGCGGTGGAATCAGTCAGCTTAAGTTATTCTTATATAATTAGACGTATACATTCATATAAAATGCATATAAAATAAAGTAGGAAAAAATATACATTATTGCTATCTAAATGGGTTTGTATGTGCATTGTCTTGTTTTGTATTAGGTATAAGTAGAACTGAAACTGGAGTGAGTGAGTGGATTAGAGATAGCAGTGCAAATAAATCCATTAGGAGTGGAAGCAAGTAATAGGAGAAGTGCACATGGCCATTTAACTTGGTGTTAAAGTATTTTCGAAGAAGATGAGAGGAGCTTGGCTAAGCTAACTAATGCGTGTACATTGTAGAATATAAGTTGAAAGGCTAGATAAATAGAGACAGGGCTGAGAAAAAATTAGGGAAAAAATCATTTGCCCAGTAATTAAAAGCAAGGCCAGCAAGCATTCCTATCTGAATCTATTATATTACGTAGCCAAGTCAAGTCAACTCACTTGCTGATAGACAAAGAAGACGGACAGAAGGTATGATGAGTAACATGAAATGTTGGTGATGCTCTGTGAATCCAACTAAATTGTCGTAATTGCTCACCTTATAACTTATACCTTATAACTTATGCTCCTTTTCACTCTGTAATCAGATTGCTTGCCTTGCATTGCCTTTTGCTCAATCAATTTCTAAATAACAACATCATAAATATTGTCTCATGCCCTGTTTAATAGTTTTAATACTATAAATTGTAAATAATTTCTTTCTATCCGTACTCTGATAGAAATAATATTTTAATATATTTTCTGCGTAATTGAAAAGTATCGTCCTATCGGTACGTAAATTCAAAGTATGTAATAATACTTTATTGTCTTACCTGTTGGCGCACAATCGATTAGTGAAGTAAATATAGCATTATGTACTGCGCTAAGTAGCGTATAAAAAACATGAGAGCTTGCGAAATAAGTTTATTAGTAGGCTAAACTTAAAAATGTTTTATATAAGTAATTAGAGGAAAGTCACGTATAAACTATAATCTGAACTACTTCCATAAATTACTTATCGTTAATGTGAATGCTGAAATGACCGGTGCGTAACAATACAATAATAGAATCATTGTAGGATGTATTTGTGTCTTGTTGCTTATAAGTGTACTCAAGTGTACTGTACTAATAGGACGGGACAACGCTTTAATGTTGCATTTACGTCATGATAAAAATATTGTTTCCGATGCAACTGCAACCTTGATTTTTGTCGCACGTATATAAATAAGTCCAGACGGAGAATTTGTGATTGCTGGAAAAATGCACAAAAACTATATACAACTACATTATACAGGTCATAGCAGCAAAAACAGAAATGAATTGCTAATGCATGTATATCATGTCAGCCTAGTAAATAGTACTTATGTTGAATTTCTCTTGTATTTATAATGAGTGAGACTCTAGGAATGTAATAATGCCTATTTACATTTATCCGCTGGAGCCGGTGTGTGAAAGCTATTTAAATGTTTCATTTGTCTAGGAGACTGCGAGACACTTGTCCTCCTTTTCAGCACCAGCACCAGCATAATGTCACTTTAAGAAATGTAATAAAATGTTTTAATCTGAGTTGTCGTATAATAAACCATCTATTGTAGATGTAACATAAGCTACTGTTTTTACTTAACCGTGATTTGTAGATGTACAAAATATTACTTTGAAATTTTTGTTATGTAGTCCAGATGTACAGTTTACATATTTTATTCATATAAAAAATTCTTTTTGGGTTATATTTCGTTTTTGTTATTTTTCCTTGATGCTTGCATGGTGCTGGTGCTGAAACGGAACGCTGGTGAAGTAGAAACCATTGTTGAATAGAGATATATTATAAGTTTGAATCTTTGAATTGAATTAGATGCTATAGTATTTACTACGAGAGGTGTCAGTAGTTATAGGTTAGAAAAGATAAGAGACAGTCTAGTTATACAATAGTAAAGGTGTACCTAATGCATACACAGGTATTTATATTGTGTGTTGAATAAGTAATCTTTATTTTAAACAATAAGTAGAGAAGTAGGTACCTTTGCCTTTGGTTTGTCATTTGATCATTTGGTGGTTGGACTAGCATTTAAGCTATAACTAGACTTCAGTTCATTTCACTTGGCTCGGCTGTCTTTTCGTGAAAGTGATAGCTCGGCTCACTTTCCTCTATTGCTTAACACCTTATCTGTATGTACAAGTACAATCAAATCACCCTTTCTGTAAGCTCTTGAAGGGTGGATGCACTTTTAAACAAACTACAAGTGGCAGGCAATAAATCCATCCAGACTTACAGCAAAGCAACAGCAACATCCAACTGCGGCACTTAGAAACACAAAGTCAAAGTGCGGACTCAAGTTTTTTATTCGCTTCAATTTAACATGACCTAATGGAAGATCTCTTATATAACTTATTCCTACATGTTTGCCTGTGCCTGTGGTACACTCTGGAAAGGAAAGAGGAAAATCCCAGAGAAAGCGATATACTAAGGAGTGAGTATATAATATGCATCGCTTACTCTAACTAAATATTCTCAATGAAATCACTAACTCATTGCATTGCCTGCATTTGTTCATTTATTCCTATAATCTATGCGTAGGTACCTTTAACCCATTTCTATGAATCTATTCAAGATTACCACATCCCTGATTTATAGGCATTAGAATTTGACAAAGATATTATTGTTTCCCAACTGTTTTCATTCGTTGGCTAAATGCAAACACACCCATATTGTGCAATCCACTTGTCCGTACATTTTACAGCTGCAATATTCAATACACATCTTAGCTATGGACTGGGAATAATGAAAATAATTTAATAGTTGTACATACATGAATTCGCTAGAATTTTTCTTCTTCAGTTAAATTAAGTTGAGGGATACACTCAACAGTTTTTGTAGCATAAGAGTAGTTACAGATACTTAGCAAAGGTAGTAAGTATCTCATACTAAATCCTTTTCAATAGAGTGGATACAATATTATTTTTAAGTATCATATTTTTGAGTTACAAATCTCAAAATAATTTTTGTCAGCTTATAAGTGGGCTAACAAAATTGTCATTGAATGTAGTTTTTAATGTAAAAACGATCATATCGGCTAGGTTCTTATTTATAAACATTTCGCGAAAATATCCGATATAACTTTGTTAAACAAGACTTAAATATTAAGTTTTTGGTGCATTTGTATGAATGCGAATTTAGAGGCTTATTCTGAAGATGATTTACGTAGATGCGGACAAAGTTTGGAATTGTTTTACAGAGCAAAAATAAATTACATTGTGTATGCAGTGTTGTGATGTAGTATAATTTAATAAATATAATAAAAGCACGAAGCACAATATGATTTCTATAGTACAATGTATGATGTATTTTACGTAAGCATAAGCATGTATTGTAAGTAGTGCATTATATATGAATAGTACTATGGAGGTAAGTTTGTACCTTAATATTAGATTAAGGAGAGAGATGTTAAGGGAGATATGAATAGGCAAAGAGTCGTGAAAGAGGGAAGGAGCAGTTCGACTGCCGAAAAACGTGTGAAAAATAGGCTACCACAATAAAGCAATGCACTGTAGAGCAAATCGTGTAATTTAGTTTGCGTGTCTTGCAATTAGAAGACGTGTCCTGGCAATTAGAGGACCTCCTTTTGCCTCATTATGACTAACTTCTGCCTTTCGTTATTGTTTCAATTTGCTGACACAGACAAAGCTCAATCAGTGGCCGGCTCCTTCCAACAACACCCTCAACTTATGACGACAAAGTCCTCAGAAATTATTAACACGGAATTTTACATCCAAATTAACTAGGAATCAGGAAGTAGCCAATCTCTCAACCATAACTGCAAACAGTCTAATTTTTCCCTTTTTTACAATTTTAAGTAAAAAACTCTTCGTGGATATATTATTATATATTGATAGGTATATTATATTCTTTGCAGTAGTAATAAAAAAGTAAATTCATGTCACATTTTACGAATAGTTCATGAAAACTCATCTCATTTTGTATAAATATATGTTTAATGCATTTGTAGTGTAGGTAAAAAATGAGTATATTTATCTGTATTTAAGTTTGGTAATAATTTACTCAGGAACCATGATTATGATTGAATAAAAATACCACTGCCTAATGCATTTGTGCCACAATTTAAATTAAAATAAAGCTTTAAAGCTTCCAATACGCAGCGATTTACTCTTTATATGTCAATGTATAAATGTGTGACCCAATTTGTTGATTAATTTCAAGAGTGACATAACGGAACGTTTAATTTCGGCCACGTACTATTAAAATTATGATTCTATATAAAATAAATGCACATATTTTATTCATAATAAATATTACTTTAAGTTAAACTACAGATGTACTCCATATTTCTTCATGTGGTATATACGTATAATTTAAAGCGGTGTGTAGGTACTAATTTTTAAGGATTAGAATGAAAAGAATAAAAAATTATGCAGTATCAGTGTATCCGTATATAAAATTACGTGTTTACTATTACATCTCTGGATAATAATACAATATTATTTGTTAAAACGGGCGAATGTTGAAATAAATGTAATATATTGTCATTGACAGGGGCAGAATGAGCTTATTATTATTTCTATTCCGAGTTGGGAATAATTCAGAAGGAATGTTCTGTAACATGTAATCTCATTAGTAAGAATTGGAGCCAAGTTGAAGGGAAGGCAGTCTAGTTATTTCAGTGAATTTGAGTGGAACCCAGAAATTGCTACCTTAGCCAAGCCAGGTAGGTAGGTAGGTATCTTCATGTCATGCTATAGATTAGGGAACAAAAACCAAAGCAAGGCAAAGCAACCACATTTGTCTGTCTGTCTGTCTAAATTTGATTTGTCACGAAATCGGAGCAGCTAGGCTCAACCAACTCAAGTAAACTCACTGACTTGACTAGTACAGTTTTTTGTGGAGAACTCTTCTTCTATTCTATGAAATTCCTAATAGGCTTTCCTTTGCACTTGCACTTGTACTTTATTATGTATGTATGTCCAGTCCAGTACCATAACATAACACAGCACAACATTCAAGTGCACATATTTTAAGTATAGTATATCTTCTACCACGATACTTAACATTAGTTGTTGATTTGGAATATAGAGTAAAGTAAATAATAATGATAGTAATGCAAACTATATAGCGTCTTGACTTGTCTTGTCTTATTATAGAAGAAATAGCCTATTCTGACTCGTAAGTCTTGAAGCTTTGACTTAACTATCCGTAATGCAATTACACATTGCATTACTACAATTTACAATACACCAAGGCTACAGGCTCCCTTGCCTTGCATTTCTACGGCAAAAGGTGAAGACAGCCAGTTACTAACTCTTATAATTTTCCTTTTGTAAATTTTTACCTTTTATGTTAGAACCGTATATCCAGTAATGTAATACAATTTATACTGGAGCTTTATATAGTAGGATGGATGGCCCTGTCTGTCAGCAGGACACTTTAAATCATATTCTTTAGGGAAAATCCTAAATATAGGTATAGGTAGGTCTTATTTCAAAGTTTGACTTTAATTTCTCCAATCTAGGATCTAAACTGAATAAATGGCCAGTCTTCCACACTACCACTTCACTAATGTGTGGAAAAGGCTGGCAGAAACAACAAAGGTTGACACGCATCCTTCACTAAATACCCTCAGCGTTATTATTATTGCATGTATGTGCTTTGTTATGTAATTTAATGTACTTTACCAAGGAAGGGACCTAAACCTATAACTACCATATATGCTTTAATGCCATGTTCACGCTAATACAAAGTACTTCCATTTCTCTCATTTACACTCTCGCTATCATATCGTATCAACTTAAAGCAACGGTCTGACTGGGTTACTTATCTTCCCGAAAATCTTAATCCAATTAAGATATAAGATATTAGAAAAGAATAAAATCTTGAAAGTTACGGAAATGCATGTCATGTATTTAGGTTGTAAGTAGGTCCTGTAGGCAATAGGTAAACGCAAGCTAATATAATGTGGCAAAGGTACCCTTATTTAGTACGGTAGCTAATTAACCATGCTATGTACTTACTTTATGTACACAAAATCGTGCAAGTTAAGTAATAATTACCCACATTTATAAGTAGACGGTACCTTTTCTCGTTACAATAGTATAAGGATCTTGTACCTCAAACTATTTATAAAGGTAATTAATAATTATACATTTGTGGATTGTAGGTACACGTGTATTTGTCTAAAAATGTAGTGAATAATATTGTGTACGATGTAATAATTTGTCGGTTTAGCATGGGGAAGGTAGTTCACCTTTTACTCGTACATATGTGTACGTGGATATGGGTGTGGATGTGGATGCGATTAAAAAATCCATAAAATTTTAATACAATTAGCTATTTAGTTGTAAGTTCATTAGTATTCGTTTTGCAGAAAGCTATGCATCAGTTGCATAATATGAATTGATGATTTTAAAGTGCGTCAGTACCAGGCCAGACCAGTCAACGTAGAGTAGAGAGGGTAAGTAGAATAAAAGTGAAACAGGATGATGTAAACTAAACGTTTGTAAATAAATGGTAATAAGCATATTGTTATTGTTATTGGTTCGACATTGCCGGATGCGAGACTCATATTAAAATGTAAAATTCTCCACGAACACAATGGATATTTTGATGGGATGACGATGATGACGAGGAGTGAGTTGAGTTTGAGTTTGAGTTGACTGCGGATGGGAACCAAAAGCTGAGTTGACTCCACTTCAATTCTCTAATTATAATTCCACATAATAGTAATAATATAAATACATACACACAGTTAGCTTAGCTGTAGCAGACAGACATACAGATATTTATTTATTATAGCACTAACTTTATCTATAAACTTATATTTAGTAATTGTACTGTTTACATATTCTTTATTATACCTTCCTAACAGCAAAACAACATTTACTATTACATTACCCATATAGTACTTACAATTATATCTCTTTATAATCACAACGCAGCGTATGTAAGTAGGTATCCAAGTACAGAATTATTATAATAATTATAATACTTAATACTTACGACAATACTTTTATGCATACGAATGAAGAAGAGACAAAATGTTATAAAAACAACTTAATATTATTATGTAATAAAGCAGGTATACATTTGTACGGAGTACGGACGTAAGATAATAATATGTAAATTTTTATGGGAACTTTATTAGCATTGTTGTTTTTAGAAAGATGGGGATTCAGCTGCCCTGGCTTGACTTGGGTCTGTCCTGTCTACTCTCTGTGTCCTATAAAGTTTCTAAGGATACTCATCAATGTATATCGATATACTATGTACATACAAATTATACTAGTAGTGACTAGTACATACTTATACATTCAGTAAATAATTTTATGTACAAATATAGGGATATATAGAATTCAGTTTTATTTTAATAGTGAAGGTACCACTCCTACTACTGCCTCCACCGCTCAATCTAAAGTTCCGGTCTTTCTTGTCTTTCATCTCAACTTATTCTGCTCTACCATATCTTTATGAATGTATAAAATATCGGTTTATGCATAAACTTCCCTCTTGGCAGTTGTATTGTATTGTATATAAATAAATACTTAAATGCACAGACAATAGCCTACCGTCCGTCTCAAATATTTCAAATTGTTTTTTATTGTGACAGAAGAATATCTAATACTGAATTCTAAAACAAAATTCACTTACTTAAGTAGCTGCCTAACGTAAGTATGTATTATGGGAATTTTCCCTTTCATTTATACGATTTGACTAATTTATTGGAGATTTAAATGAAGCCAAGAACGCATTAAATGGTTGGGAGTTGAGAAAGATTCACCAAATACATAGATATACTAGACAACCAAATAAACAATATGTACCTATTATGCGAATCGAAATGTAAAATACAATACAACTAGCTGAAGCACATAAATATCATCTTCGTTGTCGTTTTAAGATGACACAGAATTTTAGACTTGATTAAATATTACCTGCAATAACGATAAGTGTTAGGTACCTAGTACCTACATAACAATAAACTACTGAAATCATATTAAATACTTCTTCCATGTACTGACATTGCTTCACATTTCTATTGTAGTTTATTATGATGCTAATGGGAATAGTTTATTCACAATGTTTGGGAATTATTAGCGCCTGTTTGCATTGTTGGGATATGAATGAGGATATTATATCATATCACTATCATTAACCTTTTATTATAATATTATCAACTGCATAGCATTATTATTCTCTTGTTCTCCGGACCGTCTACCATGCAGTCGCAGTCAATTCAATTGGATTTGGATGTGGGTGAGGCTCTCTCGTTCGTTTCAATTCATTCCAATGCATACGTTAACAATTCACCTATTTGCTAACTACCCTGCTACTACATACCTAACTCAACTCATCATATAATTCAGACTACAGACTGGTTTTCATTTTATTTCATTCATTCTCATCAATAACTATTCCAGCATAGGCATGGGATCGATCGATCCCTGTGTTGATGTAATCTAACAAGAAATTTGTATTATCGTTCATTAATTTGTTCACTTTATAATCATATTGTGTCATTTTTTGATGCAATTCTCAACGCAAGGAAATGGAACTGAACAAATCAATATTTGCTTGAAATGATTTAATTATTTTATAATATTTGGAGTACATTCAGAAATGTTTTATTTTTAAATTAACTAGATTTCTGTATTCTTACAAGTATTTATAAATGTGTACTTAGCCCACCTTAGTGTGCTATGTTATCTTGTATAACCCCAACGATTGTGTTAATTTAGGTTCTAATTATTTATAATTAATTTGAAAATGGGTTTTAAATATTATTCTAAAACAGTTTTAAAAATTTGTTTTCAATGAATTCGCAATAAATACAATCTGATGCGAAAATAGAATGCATAAAGCAATTTTACAATTCTGTTGATGAGACTCGATCCCATGTCTGAGTCTCACCTTTCTGTCTGATCTGTCTATCGACTACTACATTATAAGTAAATAACAATATAACTCATTGCTTGTATAGTAGTGTTGCAATGTAATGTAGTGCAACGTAACAATGTAAATCTCACCACGCACTCAAGTGGAGTTGAAGCCACGTTAACTGCACTGCATTGCACAGGTAAGGTAACGAGCGTGAGTCTAGTCAGGAGTGTAAAATATACAATCATAACTCTTTTCCGGTCCTCTCCACTGTGACTTAATGAGTTACGTTATGTTCTGTACAATATACAAAACGAGTAGGCAGTAACTGCTAACATTTTGAAATGCATAACAATTATCAGCATAATAAAAATTACAGAACAATGCTTCAACACTCCAGTCAATCGCATTAAATAATTATTTTACATATTGGACGCCGTAACATCATAGGCTATTGTATAATTTGTACTTTATACACTTTAACGTGCCTGTCGTTTATTACTCACCATCATCACATCACATCACCACACCAAACTTTTCTATCTCATAAAGAATGGTACATGCAGCGCTAAATGGTTTTCATTAAGTCAAACAGGATATTCACAAAGAGCTCTGGTCTACTGCGTACGAAGTCAATTTTACTTTTAAAATAAGATCGTAAATGATAAATCGAATCATAATAATATTATAGCCATTATAATATGACATGACATAACTCACCAACACAGATACCTTTTGACAATGTAATGAAATTGAAAATGAGCCTACATTTATAAAAAGGGGTACCTTGTCTATCTTTCTGTAGTGAGGGGATGTCAAAGGGTTTCAGGTTTTAAGTGGAGCTCTGTTTGTTTATTTCATTACTGCCATATATAGTGTCACCTACAATTAGTGATTGTGAAGAAGACAATCGCCGTAATGACAACAGCACATAAATAAAATAAAGTTATGGATGATAACTTCCCTCCCTAAAAATTAAGCCCACTTTCATTTACACAGCTATTAGCCATAAGAAACACTGGGAATTATATCAGCCAAGCTTCTGTACACAAATTATCATAGTCTAGACTCTATTCGAACAATAAGGCATGCATAATATTAGTTAGTGCTAATTGTTTACTATATTCCCTGGTACATTCTATAGCTTAATGCTTAGTACCATTTTATACCTTGTCAACTGAAAAACATGTACAAATTATTATTATTTAATGCAACCAATCAAGCATCGGCACAACAAAACTCTAATTATATTAGGATTGCACATATTTTTTTTTAAAAAAAAGAGAGATTGTCCTACGCTCAAAGTAAGGGACACATTGGATTTGTATTTTCAAAACTTCACTACGTCAATTTAAGAAGGAACTTTTAGTAAACGAGTATGCGTATGGGTAAATGAAATGACTTTTCTGAACTAATTCCTTGTATCATCTTAATAATCACGTCTGAAAATTAATTTTCCTGATTTACATTTCAAATATTTGAATGCACAATCGCATTGAAAATATTCTCCAAAGGTCTTAAAAGGGGCTGCAACTTTTAATTAGTTAGCAGCGCATTTGAAAAATTAAAACTCCCTTATATTTTATAACCTATCTGTATGTGTACAGTTTACTTGCTACTACATAATGTAGGTATTCGTATTGCTCTACTTTTGCTTAGAAATGGTTACGAATTACTTGGGAATCTTTTAATATTGCCAATAGTCTGTATCTTGCGTTTCTTTGTGCCATGAAACTATTTAATAGTGCTATAAAACAAAAATTTATTGTGTACCTAATCTAAGTTTCGCATTTAGCACCAGTATATTGTGTTTCCTGCTAAGTACGCAGTCACATTTTCTTCAGAAAGCTAAACTGTTTTTCGTGTAGTTGTTATATAGGTAGCTAGGTTAAGCAGAGAGTACTCATTTGACAAAAGAAATGTATGGGGACTGATTAGAAGGTGCAGCACTTGGATTGCACTCACTTCACCTCAAAGTAGAGGACTAATTGTAAGATGAGATGACAATAGTTAGTCGTGTTGCTGATCTATGGCTCAGTAATTACTTTGAATTGTTGTTTGTTGCACCATGAGACTCTCGGCTCCTACTCACTCACCCTTGTTAACTCTCCTATTGGCTATTATTTCTGGACTCCACTTATTCCTCTGATGCTACTAATACAATATAACGTTATAACCTCCACAAGAGAATTATTGTTTAAATACAAAAGAAATTAAAGAACAACAGCAAATTGGAAGGCAGAGAGTGCAAAGAATTGCTCTCCTGCTTTGCCCTCTTTCTCCAATCATTTCCTCAGTCAGCTCATCGTCAGCTAAATAGCTTAGGTAAGTCAAGCCAGACTCCAAAGAACAAAAACTAGCATAGGGTCTGCACCACATAATATGTAGACAGTAAAAACTCTCAGGTAAGTATAATACTATAGTCTCTAGTTTTTCCATGTTAGGCGAAACATAAAAATAATGGAGCCTACAGGAGATCCAATACCTACATAATAAAATTGCTATTCAGTGTGGGTGTTGGCTCCGTTCCATAAGGCAGTTTATCTAATAAAAGCTTAGGCAGCCTCTTGGATTAAGATAAAAAACACATAATCACCAAGACTATGTAAAAAAGTACAAAAAATTTGCCTAGACTTTCCCAAGCCTACATTTTCTTACTAATCCTGATATCCTCCATAAATGTACTACAATAAGAGCTTTTACTATAAAAAAACATTAACTTAACTACAAATTGATAAAACAAAAAATTATATTTGCAATTATGTACATAGTAACTTAAGGGATCTGTGTACACCGAAAGAATATTTTTTAAATACAGATAAATATATTTAGCTAAGGATTTACGTATTCTGCTCTTTCTTGCATGACTGCTCACATTGCATTACATTACATAGGAGATAATATAATAGTGTTGCACATTCACATTGATAACAAGAGGAGGTTGTGCAATGCATAATGTATAATAGCTAAGGTAGGCACTCATTACCATTACATTTCATCTCATTGGTCTCTTTATGATTCACATCAGTAGTTTACAGCTCGTTATGCCCATTGTTCCCCCTGATGCCACTTTATCACTTCTTTCCTCCATTCACAACTCTTTCCTCATTTCATATCAGTATCTGGCCCTAAGAGTCACTAAGTCAGTACCCTATGCATCTATAAGTACATACATACATACAATAACATTTTGAAGTACCTTGGTACATCCTACAATTCCTACCTTATACATAAGATCTGTAAATGTGTTTGTAAAGCTATTATATCTACTAAATCTATCAGTAGCTATTATCTACAAGTTAAAAGTAGCTACTTACTTACTCTACTTAAACAAACTTTCTTTGCAAAGCTAGTTAGACTAGTTAAGATTAGTTGTATGTATTTGTATCTAAGTAATATGTACAGACAATTAGTATGACTAAATAATAGGACGAAGTACTTTGCTTTGTTGTCAAACAAAATTGTACTTAAATTCAAAACAAGATAAAGACTAGATGTCTGTCTCTCTAGAGTGTTATCTGAACTGTAGAACACTCTATCTACCTGTCCTCTCTAGTTGTATTGTACTTATTGCACTTAATAACAATATATTAAACATTAATGCTAGGCAATTGCATTGAATCATTGAATGGGGAGGAATATGACTACTGCACTTTGTCCGTTTAACAATAAAGAAGCCAAAGCAAAGGATTTCAGAGCCTCTCCCTTTGATTTCATTAATTGTAGATCATTGCATTAGCTATTGCACCCTGGCATGGCATCGTCTCGGTTAGTTATTCCTTCCTTAGACTTAGATTTCGTTTCGTTTGCTTTTATTATTCTCCAATATTAAATAATATCCCATCCTCATCCTTATTCTTAACTTCTTATCGGTCACATATGGGAAATGAACTCTATCAGTTGTTTATCTGTATCTGTATCGTTACAAGGAGATCAGCTCGTTTTCTATTCAGCTATTAAGGATTAATAGGTAATTCACAGCAATTGGATTCAAATGTAGTTAGCGTTTGAATTTGTAAAATTGTAAGGAGTAAGGAGGGTGCCTCCTTGGCTTGCTTGGGTGAGGTGTGAGGTGAGAGAATTAGAAGACAACAAGCTGCACGGCCAGACTCTCTTTACAATCCATACAACTCGATTATTGAATATCACTCCTGTACTCCTCATCCTTACAATTTTATACAACAACACAGACTTCTGTATGTATTGAACTTATTGTTATGTAGGTACTTAATTCAATTCAATGTGGAATTTTCTATCATGCTCTTTCTATATCTACCTGATCTCGTTTTAATGATGTCAATCCCAAATTATTTAATATACTGCTCCCTACTCTGTGCAACTTTTCAAATCAAGAAGCATCTTTATGCTAAACTTGCATCACATGTATAGATGCATAAGTCTGTCGAATTTTGTATTTTTACTTGTAATTGTTACCGGTACTAATGGTAATTTTGGCATTACCCACCACTACCTAGGCATTAGGGGCAATGTCACTGAATTGCAGTTTTTGGATAAAATACTTCATTTCTGGATATACTTTTAACAAGTATTGAATTTGCCAGGTTGATTAAGTACTTAATGGGAAAAATGCAATGTAAGTGACATTACAGTCATTGCCTAGGCATTATCGGAAAGCCTCATTGCCCCGAAAACTGGTAGCACATATATATTGAACCATAAATATTTTAGAACCAGTAAACTCTCATACAAATGCTTACAATCGATTGCTTAACTCAGATACGCTAAAGCACATGATCGCACCAACTCCATTATGTATACAAACAGAAAATATACTATTTCCATATATATTCTAGGAAAATTTTAATACTAAAGTTTAGCCATATTCACATAAAACACAATCGAAAGCAGAAGCGTTTCTATTTTTTAGTAAGAACGCTTACAAATAGTATGTTCATTTTAACTTATGAGAACAAGGTTTACATTTATAAAGTGGTTAATGCGTCAATATTTTAATAACAAACTATATACAGATACGGTATAATAATATAATCTCCGCACAATGTTTCTTAAATGATTTATTACAGAGGACCCATCATTAATGTGAATTAGTGTGTTTCACATTCTAAGTTACTATAATAATTGGGGGATTGGGAGACAAATGCTGTGCAACTAATTCTGAAATGAGTTTATTACGCATTTACATATCCTGGAAGTGTACATAATTGAAGTACATTTAATTGGGTTCTAATACTATTTTTAATGGTCTTTGAATTCAGTTAAATCGACAGTTACACCACTTAGTATATTATGATAATTGAATGAAAATAAAAATATGACATTAATCGGGCGCAAGTGTTTTCAATATCTGAATTGTTGCCATACACATATCATTGTCGCTTAGTGAGTGAGTCACTCATTCTTAACTAGTGCTTATCTCTTGTAAATATATAAAATATGTAAGCCTATATATAATATATTCTAATGCCTAAATACCACGGACAAAATAATTTTACTATCTCATACTACCTAAGTATATATCCATACTGAATGCAAGTTTCAGGTTTACTACAGTACAAATTCATTAGGACGGAAAACCCATGTATCTATTTCGTTCTATGAGCATTATGATTGAGGAATGCAATATTTAAATTAATGCATTTAAGATTTAAAATACAAATAAGCCATCTGTCATCATCCTTAATTTAATTATTAATGGTAATCCCTACGCATATTTTTTGATGAGACGACCATCTCGCTTCTTTTGATTTTTGTATTTGTAATTTCTTTAGCATACCTGATTCTCTATTATATCAATTTAACTCCATAATATGAGAACATAGAATTGTTTAGCATTTTAGGTACCAGCAGTTGATACACCATGTACCTACACCATAGCATCATTCTCTCCAGATTTCCAATCATATCGATAATATTCCAATATGTCAATTACATATTATGATATCGATTTCGATAAGTTAACCACAAAATCTGATGTTAGACTGAGTAGAGATCTTCTACCAGCTAAGGTATGTAGCTTTGATTACTGTACTTAGTATAATAAATAGTCTATTATTGTGCCGCAGTTTAATATTATAATAAAATATTATTTGATGTTACTTTATCTGTATTGTGGGATATAAGACCTTATGATTAATGTTTTAGCATATTGTTCATTAGAAATTAACAAGGGTAGATTGCATAATTCTGAGCTCTGAGGACAATAAATAATCTGGTCATTTATTAATAAGCATTAGTGAATTGGCTACTTGTCAACTAATTGTGACTGGTAACCCAGGAATGTTTTCCATTATCCATTAACATACAAGGAAGAATATTATTTAGTATGCATTAAAAATAATCCTCTTATTGATGTTGACTCCAACTAAAATCTTCTCTATCCTTCCAATAATTTATATGACTAACACAACAGCATCGCTTACGCACTAGTTAAGCAATTTATTGATGCACAGTACCTAAGTTGTATTAGCATAAATGTTGTGGCGATAAGGAATTTGCATATTGTATGATAAAAGTATAATAAAAGTATAATAAAATGTTTTTCAATATGGTTATAAATTGGAGATAATCAGATAATTATTCCGGGAATTTCATTTCCCGGAATAATAATCTCCGTATCCCCCCATTAATTTCCCTGGATTGCAAATGTTATCAAAATCAAATGGTGTATTACATGGAAAAGCTACAGCGCAAAAATTGGACGATATAAGATATTATAAATATAATAGTAATTACATGAACTTATTTTTAATTGTGTAAACTGTGTAGCTAATTAAAGTACTAATTTCTCTGATACCTAATTTCTACGTTTAAGGCCCCTGTTCAAATTGACGAATTAGAATGGAGCTACATGAAATGAATAATTATTGTTAACTATAATTATTAAAGCTAAAAATGATAGTTTATCATGAGTGGCAGAGTGGCGTGTCCTCTTCAACGCTGCTGGCGACAATGGCAGTATAGAAAGAGCATATTACTAATATACTATTTTATAATATTCATTCTTTAATACAGGCGAAGAGGGCAAGAGAGAAACACACACGCGGAAAGCAATGTGTTTCTAATTAGATTTGGTTGTCTGTGGTCTGCCTGCGGAGGGTCGTCATGGGCCTTTGCATGTAGCCAGTTGCCTGTTGTGTCAGTGCGGTGCGGTGCTGTGTGGTGCATTACAGCTACAGTGTAAAAATGAGTGGTATACATCAAAATAATTATCTGACACATTAGGTTGGATCAAACCGAACCAAACCAGAGCTAGTGCAGGTATATATGTATATGTATGGCAAGGAACTTAGTCAGTTAGACACACAACACAAGAAAACACTGCAAAGAAGACGACGACTCTAAATTTTCAAGTTCAAAAGTTTACAATGGCTTAATGTAAGGTAACTGACATACTGTGCTAAGTATGGTGATAAGTATGTGTATGTACATGTACTAATGTTATGCTAAAGCTAAAGTAAATTAAGGAAACCTCAAAGTCAAAGAACAACCGAAATGTTTCACTTGACTCAATTGACTGCGGCAATCATCTAGGCAGTAGTAATTAAAGCCTTGCTTATGTTTTTCTTCCTTTGGTTCACTGAGAAAATCCGCTCAGTTTTCTATAAAATGAAAATCTTGTTCCTTTTACTTACGTTGCTTGTCTGTCTCACTTATTAATACATAGGTGCATGCGATGAAATTAAATAGAAAAAGCAGAACAGAGGGAGAATGGGTTCTGCTGAGCTCTTCAGATAACACTAGCTACCATGTACCTACTAGCGTCTATTACAGATAGAACTCTACAAAATTCATATAAATATTGAAGGCAAAGGTAAATAGTAGGTATTTACATCAAAAGATGTGTTTTTGAGGTAGCCTTTGTTTTATACGGAGTGTTCAATAGTTGGGAATGTACATATGTAAAAGGTAAGCTAATGACAATCCTTTTGGCTCAATTTATATAAAAAAGATTTCTGAAGTGCTAGATAGCTACATACTTACATAGAATGTAAAGGAGAAGACGGGAAAACGGAAGACGAGTAGCATCATATTTGTAGCCATAGCATAGCATGCCACGACAGGGATGAAGCATAGCGTGCAGTGCCCTTTGGGTAAAGTTTAAGGCAAAATGTCTAGGAAATAGCCCTTAAAAGCATCTTTTTTATAACATGGCGTCTGCCTCTTATGCAGTATACTTGTAAATATTATTATCTTTACATCTTTTAATACAAACATCAGCAATCATAAGTAAAATTACACTTTCACTTATATACCATACCTAAATATACATATATGTAATATTACATACTACGTTATATTATATTGATGCTCCAGACAGCCTTAACGTAAGGGGGAACGGGCCTGCTACATAGATTCATTTTTATATTGTGTACTGGGTACATGTTTCCCTTATATGTAAAGAAAAAGAAAAATATCTTATAAACATATTTACACTACTTATAAAGAAGCATAGATATATTTTTTGTATTTATAAATAGTATATAACTGGTAGTGTTACAATAGGCAACATGTTTTTCTTTCATTTTAAGAAAAATTGGGAAAAATAAAATATATCGGAATGACAAAGAGACTTGTCTGTTGTAAGTTGTGTTTTGAGAAGCGGTGCCCTTACATATTTTCGGTAGCAGTGATTTTGACCGTGATCGACCAAGTGAGTTCAAAGCAATCTGTTCCGAAAACATTGGTTGCATGGCATGTCGCAATCCTTTACCCAGCTTTTGCCCTGCTTTCTTCCTTCTTCGCTCTCTCGCTCACTCAAATTATTTGTGTACATATCTTCTTTATCTTAATGTGGCTGCATTACTGTAGCAATGTAAATGCACGAGGAATAGCTCATCAGATATTTGGAGCACCTTAGGAAGAAAGTGCTGTTTTTAGACGAGATACGGATAATTGAAACCGTCATCAGGTGGGTGGCCAGTCCACTTCGGTTATCTATGACTAACGTACAACTATATAAGTGGCCATGGCCACACTGTATCTCTTATGTAAGGCCAGTACACGAATGCATGCAGTTACCCAGCGAGATAATAATGTGAAATGTAACTTTGCTATCTCAATTCTTTCTGCTATATTCTTTGTTACTTAAGCATTACAAGGAAATTCGAAATTTAAAATATAAGTTCAAATTGTTGGTATAAGTAAAAGGCTACTGAAAATAATCTTAGTGGATGATGCTCACTGCATATTACGTAGAATGACGACAAACCCGAGAAAATCCTTGAAAGTGTCCCACTGTAATTTAGCCCAACCTCAGCACACACACATTGTATCCTGTACATTTCTTATTTTCTCAAATAACAGGAATATTAAGTCAGGATATTATAGGCAAACTTTACGAAAAGTGTGATAATAAAATTTTACTTATTTCAGTGATTGTTACTGTTTCAAGTTTGAGACTATAAGCTAAATGTACATATACCTATATACCTACAGTACATTTTTATATTTAATATAATGCTAATTGAATAGTTGATATACGAGTTAATAAATTATGAATTAAGTAGTAGGGTACAAAGTACACATGCATGTAAAGCATACATTAAGTCGTAATTACTACAAAATAATTACGCAGATGAGTCGTTTTGAGATTAGATATCATGTCAAAGAACCAATCAAAATGTTGCGTAAAATGTAATATTTATACCATTGACTTGGTTTATAGCGGTTAAACATGTAAAATTTTTGGTCAGCCTAATACGAAAACAATTTCTTAATTATTTTATGAAAGATTAAGCATCTGGTTCCAGAAGAGTTATTGTTTACCTTCCGCTTAAGCAACAACCTATTTGCTATTTGAATTATCTAAGTTGCAGATAATTCCAATCTTTTATAAGTAGTAAGAAGTAGGTAGGTGCGTGAATATAACTATCAGATTTATTGATCAAAGCAGATTGTTTACAGCTTTTGGTCTGCTTTGTTTAGATTAGTCTGTTTTACTAATTCCAATTACACATGCCACAATATAATAAATAGTACATATCTGCCATACTCCGCTTTGTAGCCTGGTCTGACGACAAATCAATTGATAATATTGTAGGTACATCACGTTTACACAGAAATGTTTATTAAGCAGATCACATCACATTACTATGAGTCATGCAATGAAATCTGTTCCGAGTTCTGAGTCTTCGTCAACAGACCTGATTAGCCTCAAATGAATACAGCTTCTACTTAATACTATTACTACAGAGTTCCATTGTACTAGGATTTTGCACTCGTTTCAAAGTTTCAATGATGGAGTTATTTGTGTTCAACGATGTCAACAACTTATGTCTCTTTGTATTTATGTAGTTTGTATTTGTAATGTAAAGCTGATTTACCATATAGCATGGGATTTAGAAAATAAACCATTAAATCCGAGTGTGGCTTAACCTCATATTATGTATACTATACCTAATCAATGCCATAGTTTTTAATTCCCAAATATTCCATTGCCATTGCATTAGATTATTGCTAGGAAGTTTAACTAAAGAGGAAAAGCACGATACTTCATTTTTGTAATTAAAATATTTCTGTCTGTCATTAAAAGTACTTCTTCACAGAAAATCTTTGAGAGTAAGATGTATTTGTATGTCTAATGCTTAACTTAACGTTCTTCTAACCGAGCAGTAATTCTATATACTTCTTTATACACTTTTCTTTAATTGTCAATGTATGATCAGTTCCTTAGTTTATATAAGGAAAGGCAAATTACTTTCTGTAGCACGTATTTATGTCAGCGTTAGCCATTGTGTCTGGAGTGGACTGGACTGATTGTGACATTTACATGCATACCGGTATCAGATTCTGTACAATATACATTTATAGGGACGATGTCCGCATACAGAGTCCTTGGTTTGATTGAACATTAAACAGTGAAGCTACAGATATTTTTATGCATTTATTTCTTAATGAATGTCGACACAATTATCCAGTTATCCACTATCTCCTTGGCTGACAAAATAACATAAGTAAGTAATCTGAGCCTTGGCTAAAGACTGCGGCTAAAGATAAGATAGGATTTTGGTCGAGGACTTGACATAGGAAAGTGCATTAAGAGTTGAATTGAAGGTAATGTTAATTTAGTGTGTTAATCTATGGATTGTGTGGGACGAAGAAGGGAAGGTTGAAGGTGGTAATGAAATAGAAAAAAGATAAGTGAATCAGAATGGATAGCTGGAGAGATAAGATATTCAGATTAGTCATTCTAACTTGCTCTGTTTATCTGAAATTTAAGCATTTCCCCAGAAAAAATGGAGAAGGTACTGTAGTATGCGTTGAGAGCGAAAATGTAAATATCTTGGTGTATGTAAACTAAACTGAAAGAGTTTCTTGAGTTCACTAGTGCATTAGGCCAGTCGAAATGCAAACCAAAACCAAGCTATTGTCTTACTCTCTACTTATAGTTATCTCATAATGTTTCTACGAGTTGAGTTTGGCTTAACAATGCACTCAGCTATCAGTTGTCCTACTAACTACATGTCGTAGTAATGTAAGGCAAGGGATTCAAATCCAGTCAAACCCAACTCAAGGCAAGTTCACTATCGTAATAGCATTGGAATTTGATAGACTCGAGTCGACTGTGATGAAAAGAAGAAGGGAGAAATAGTTGAGAGGAGTATTTAGAAAGAAGTTCCTGGCTTGGCTTGGCTATCTAGATGCGAATGCAGTTTAGATACGGAGGACAGAAAAACGGAGGCGTGAGGAATAAATGAGTCAAGTGGAAATTTGAGTAATAAAGTAATAATTCGGTAATGAAGACATCCCTATGCTCGAAGGTAGCTGGAAACTAATGGTGATGCACCTCTAATTACCGACCCTACAAGTTGCTCCGACTTCTTGTCCTCCAGTCTTATCTCGACCCGATTGAGTTATGGGGCAGTTAGGGATATGTTTTGACTGCTACTGACGACCGACACTCTCAGCTCTTAACCTCTCAAATATCACATACTTAACTATCAACTCACTCACTCAGCTCAGTCTACGTTAGTTAGGTTAGTTACATAGGTACCTACTTATTTTCCTCATTCTAGTTTAATTCTCATAAATTCAATTCTATTGACTATTTGTACTATATAACTCCTTCAGCTATTTTTGGTATTTGTGGTAAAATTATCATTGTGTACTAATTATTACCCTGTTTAATATGTAAATTTGAGACTATTCATCCAAAAATGTATCATACACACATAGGCAGCAAGCAATGTAATGTATGTATACTATAGGGAATGCATATAAGTATGCACCATGTACAGGTGCTTATATAATATTCCGGTATCCCATTTCGTTAGCTAGAGTAGTGTGTAGATTTCCAACTGTATGAAAATAGCTGGAAATTTATTAAAACTACACATTGTTTGATAATCTTGTTAAGTATTGTTTTTAAAAAGGGAGATTGTAGGCAAAAACTAATAAAAAATTGATAAGAAGGGAAAGACACTGAAAATATTCATGTGATTTCCTTTAACCTGTGCAAAGTATTAATTATTAGTATTATTAAATACTAATTATTAGTTGGGATTTCACAATTATTTTTCATTATAAGAATTCTATACATTTTAGTGTCCTAATATCTGAAAATGCTTCTCAGTATTGCATAAAATATAGCAGTCCTAATTAGGTAGCTACTACTAGCGACATTTTCAAAGAACAAGCATTACCAGACAGAAAGTAAAACTGGAGTGGGAAAGAGCAGGTGAAATACGACAATATGCATTAACTTAGTCTTCGAGTCCTAGTAAGGGAGTAAGAAATGTCTTTCATTTTTGTCTATGAGACTCACCGTCGCCGTGTAGCTCATATAGTTGCGACACATTACATCCTTTTTCCATCCTGCTAGGAAGAACAAACGAGGAAAGAAAATGTACTATATCTTTCAAAGTACCATTAGAGACCATCAGGCTTTCAGGTGTCTTCTTTACAAAGAGCTGGCCAAGAAGCACATTGAATAAATATATAATTTCATTGTTTTCTCTCTTTCCCAAATACTTTTCCGTAGTTATTTGTAATTGTGATCTGATAACAATGGCTACAGCAGTCAATTACGTTAATCTAATTCTATTTGCCAAAAATTCCATAATATCGTTACTAAATGAACATAAAATTACTAAGTATGTCTGTGGTAAAGACATTTCTGAAACAAATATGGTTTATATAGGTTTCTACAGTTTGTAAAAAAGTAGTATGTTTGTTAGAAAAAGTATAATATGATACAATAATCAGTGGCGTTGGCATTATGTACTTATCGCTAGCTACACACAAGCCGGCCGTAACGGAACGAAAGTATTTGCCTTGACGCTAGAGAAGCAATAAATAGGGATAAGTACACGAGTGAATAATTTTATCCCTTAAGATCTAATGGCTTTATTTAATTATGTAGAGAGCTTAAGGCTTCACAATAAATGTACCTTGTACACCTAAAGATAAGTAAGTGCCTACCTACCTTTTAAGTAATTCAACAGAGCAATAAAGACAGTCTGAGATGTGAAATGAGAAAAGAACGGAGACTTTCCTTTCATTCATGAAAGCAAAGAACTTCATTATTTATACATTTAGCGTAGCCACTCAATTGGCTTCCTGGATACAGATTATCAAGTCAAAATCGATAATTCGATCTGATAGATAAATATATTTGGAAAAGGTGCACAGCACAACTTATCTATACATTCAATCTTCTTGTAAACCTCTTCATGAGTTTTTTGTCTCCAGTCGAGTGTCCACTAATACAAATCTTGAGTTGGGTCCTATAGAGACGCCTATGTATTTATTACCTATTTACTATACATGTATGGTGCCTGTGCCTGGTATATCTGTATTACACGTGTATGCATTATATGTATGTTGAGACCTCAAAAACACAGATAGTAAAGTACCTATAGATTAACAGGTATACTCATATAAATGGTATAGAATTGGAAGATGCGTTGTAATATATTTTATTTATTTGTTATTCGGTCCAGTCTGATATCTGTGACCGGTTCCTTTTTATTATGCTGATGTTGATTGAGTTGTGGGGACTAGTGGTCATGCCAAGCCAGTGCCATCAATATTGTTGTGTTCTCGGGATTTAATGTAATGTAATCAATAAACATATCTCGAAGAAGTGATAGCGCGGTCTTTCTACCATCTCCTGCTTGCGGTCTTCAATTGACATCTTCGCATTAACTGCATAATTATTTTCAACTTTTAACTAAAGGTACATTGTGTTGATGTCTAAAAACCTAATCCATAGTGTTCCTTATACAGATATTGCACGATATACCTACATACCGTATCTAGTATTTATTATATACCTACAGTTCTATTGCGGCACCAAATTTTTATAAATTGCTCAGGTGAATGCTTACTAAACATTGATTTTGGAGTACCTACCCACATAGCTAGGTTACATTTTAAGATGATAGATATGATAGATACCCTTATGAAATGTTTCTACTCATGTAAAGAAGTTCGGTTGGGGTCTCAAGACATGTCTTATGCTACGAGGGTGTAGGAAAGGATAAATATATTATTCCCGTAGGGTAGCATGGATTTAATCAATGATTTTACAGGCAGATAAACAACTACAAAGGGAATATGAATGGGGTGACACAGTTGGATAGGTCACAAAATCACATCTATACGGTTAATGTGGTTTACTCGGCCGGCTGGTTTTGTCAGCGTATAAACAATCTTGACTTTGACAAAATATTTAGCTAACGGGTTGGCGTGACGGTGAGCATTTTGGATAATATGGATAAATTATATTTATATGTATATTTGTGGATCCCTTGACACTGCATTTTATTTTGTTGTCTTATTTAGATATTAGTATCTCTGCATGGGAGGAAGACCCTATAAAAAGTACAGGGTTGAATATTTAGTTGAATACTGTTTGGCTATTTAATGCATTTGATCTTGAAGAATGGTTTCCCAATTTCATATTACACTACCAACATTATGTCTATAATATAGTGTTGCTAATTATAATGATAACATGTATGGATCTCTTGCTTGCCGCAGTTTATCGAGAAGTTGTTAGAGAATTTAAAGGTATGACCAAATTGTGCACGAATGCATGGTTGCTAAAGGTAAATAAATAGGTATGAAGAATTTCTTGTAAATGTAGGAAATCAAAGAGATAATTTCATAAAAGCAGATTGCTTCTACATTATTAAGTATTTAGAATAATAAAGACAAAGCGTATGTTTTTAATGGTATGGCACATTATGTACTCTGCTCTGACAATAAGCGGCCATCCATGTCTGAAAATTTTAAATTTTGCAGAAGAAATATTTTTCAGCACGCAACAAATTCATAGGGTTCCCTTTTTGCTCTGACTTCTGACTGACAACGAGGGCGAGCTGAACCAAATATTTATACAATATACATTACATACAATATTTAATATACATTCCTATGTACTTAATCTTATATGATATTACTACTACTACTGCAAACTATTACAATAAATTTTGTATCCAACACTATCACTATCACTATCCCTACATAGTGTCGGTAGGTGAGCTGATTTCAGTATGAAAGCACAAACTAGAGGATTAGCACCAAATACTGATATATACAGATACTATAACCATCCATGTTAGTATGCACGCTGTAATCCAAATAAAAACACTTTGACTTAATAAACAGTTGAATAAAGTATCCTTGTAAAAGTAATAAAGTGGTTTGCCTTGTTTTGCTTATTGGAGCCGACGAATCGTTTAATATCGTGTAGGCAAGTACCTATGTACAACATGTAGCTTCATACAACAATGTCAAAGCATGCTCGAAACAATCTTTCTAAATGGAATAATAGCAGTACACTTTCGTGTTCTGTCAACGCTTTAGCTATTGGAGCTGATTTTTCTGCAAATTATTGTAATAGTAATGATGCAGTTATTGACTAAGTAAGTATATACACACTGTAGATATTGGCAAAATTATGTTAAATTATTACTGCGGCTCTAGTTGCATCGATAGTCGATTAAATTTCTCACACCGTTTGGAAAATGGCAAAATCGATATGATCTGATCGTGTGCTATAATGACCCATGTGCCCTTTCTCATATTATGCACATGTATTTATTATGTATAAGCAGATGTACTACAATTATATTGTAGTACTCCTTACTATCTCCCATTTTATATTCCATATTTCAATTACCTATAGGTTTGAACAGCTTATAATGGAAATGGAGCTATTGTACACAATAAATATTGAGCTAAACAATATTGCACAAATATTAGTTCGGGAAATAATATACTGCAAAACATTTTGATTAATGTTGAAATATTTCAAAGTAACCTACATTTACAGCAGTTATAAAAATGGTTTGAAAAATGGAAAAGGTTTTAATATACTGGTAGTAGAATTGATTAAACCTAAGATTTACAGTAACCCCGCAGGTGAAGGCTTAAGATATTCTATTTGGTCCCTGTTAAATGTCATTTAGGTACGCACTTATCGTTAGGTAGGTTTTTTATTTCGACTTTATCTGTATTATCCAAGTGTTACTCCTCACACCTCATCTTATTCTCTGTTTAAGATTTCCCTGAAAAACGCAATTTATAATTGTCGCCGTTTTCAAAAACTTTAGCATTATATTTTTGAAAATTTTAACAGACAATATATTTTATCTTGTAAGGTGGGAAGATGATGAGCGGGAAAGGTATGGATAATTTTTTGTTTTTGTTGGGTAGCAGTTGTGATGGATATTTATGTAGTTAAATGGGGACCTGTACTAAGCACGCAACGAATG
Organism: Tomocerus mixtus; assembly: GCA_034694165.1. Lineage (NCBI taxonomy): Eukaryota > Metazoa > Arthropoda > Collembola > Entomobryomorpha > Tomoceridae > Tomocerus > Tomocerus mixtus. The sequence continues at coordinate 3,118 of JAQFYC010001546.1, read as the reverse complement.
GTAATGACAGGGAATTCAGTCATGAAACTTCACAACATATATAGGAACATACCTAGAGCAGATTAGATTTCCGAGTTAGAGTACAATATATCAGCTAAGGTATGCTACTTATTTACATGCTATAACAAATGGTTTCTAGTTTCTTATATGTAAATGATTGTACTCTACTAAACTTTCAATGTTTCCATGTCCGTACAATCAGTCTGAATTCATGCACATGAACATACTTACAATATCTTCCTATCGCTGCAATCTTAAACCATTTTCCAAGACTGCCTTAGCTGCATATTGAGTAAAATAGCTATCATTTCGTCCGCAGACACTATCCCCTACTATTTTCTCTTAAACGAATCCTGGAAATATTTTTTATGTAGTAGGTAGGTTAAAAATGAACCCAATGAACGCTCACCTATTTACATTATGGCTACGATAGATACACTTAATGGTTCTGTACAGCTTTTATTAAAAATATGTATTCGGGAATCAAAATTGAATGAATTAATTTCAGATTTTTTTTTTGTACATAGGTAGCCAAACTTAAATTGGAATATATAATAATATGTTTATCTTTTAAAAGCCTGTGCAATTTATCTGTATATAAAGGGTCAAGAAGTACTAAGGGATGAATAATTGGTGATCATTGATCGGTTCGGTTTTTTGTTTTCTAGTTTGTTATGAAATGTTATGATGTTATGTTATGTTATGTGTGAAAAGATTGATCGGGATTCATTGCATTACTTACCTATGTATACATACATAGTATGTAATAATTATTAGTGGTGTGCAGTGTGCATTGCATTTCGTTCATTTATCTTCATGCCGAGCCTATGATATATCTGCCCTACCTTTTTGCCTCTGCTGGTTTAGTTAATGTGATAAAAGGTGTGCTACTGTCAATTCCGATGAGAATGAGGGAGAAGAAAAAGATTGAAGTTACTTTTGCTGTGGTGAGTTGAGTGCAGTCAAGTCAGTGAAGATCTATTGAAGGAACTATCCCAGATAATGTACCCACTGCACTGGACTACTCGCTCTGCATAGGGTGACCAAAGCGTATAAATATTAGAATACCTTATAATTTGATCCTACTGTACTACATATATATTTAATACTTAAGCAGTGCAATCCACATACTTAGTTTGTTTTTTTGTCGGTGCACATTTGTAATGCTTATGTATATGAATACTAATAATATCGTATACATGCGTACTCATTTATTTGTATCGTATCTCGCTTTCAGTTATTAATAATGTTACATTAGATTAATTTCAGATCAGAATCCTATTCACCAGACCACAGCACGGTACAACTACAAATACATACACTATAGCAGAGCAGGGGAAACCAGAAAACGAAAAGCTACCTACTACCTACACACAGCAACATCACATCACAGCTGCATGTCTGTCCTGTATTATGAAGGGAACTGAAAGAGTTAGCTGAAACCCAACTGGATGCTATAGATAGAATGCCACGATCGATTGGCACATTTATCAATTGTCACACTTTTTCATGTCATCAATATAATCATGAGTTTTGACAGTTTCATAATGTATTTGGGGATAACATGAGGGCTAGCGAGCGATAAGCTACTACTCGCTATACCTGTAATAAATTTATAATAACAATAACACATACCTATGGTACATAAGAACTAGCAGACTTCTAAAATTAATTTAATGATACTTGCATCGGCTCGGCTTCAAATCCAATTCAAATCCAATACGTACAGTATTTCTTCTTCCTCCGCCGAAGAAGTAATAAAGGAGCTAAGCCAAATTATTTACTATTATCGGTATCTGCTCTATTATATCAGTAGAGTCCTTATCTGTTCATGTAAATGTAACGTACCTGACTTGACTTGGTGTGGCTGCCTACTGCCTACTGCATACTCATTTACTCATCCTGTAGAGTCTACATGCAAGAATTAAGAAAAAATGTGTGTACCTGTAGTGGAGATACATATGTACAAATTAATGAACAATGTATGATATGAGTGTCTATTATTTATATGCAGACTATGTAAGTATATGTGGAAATGTAGAAGCATGCACAGTGCACTGCACGTAGATATCTGCTACATACTACAAATATGTACTATAAAATGCTGTGTTATCTGATTTGATAATACCTAGGTAACTAAGTGTAAAGGCAACTAACCAGTTTTTTACATTAAAGCTAAAAATACATCTGTTCGTTTGTAATTAACACTACATAGTGCAAAACAAGGTTGAATTAAAGATAGACAATAAGCACGGACAGAGAAGAGCCTGCCTAAGATAATGTAAGTATGCATGTAGCCATCTTTTTGTGTAGGTACGCTATCTGCTTCTAATAATGCCATCCGTGAAAGGCAATTACTATCAAATATCAACACATGTACATAATATAGCATAAGTAATAGGAATATAATTCAGGATCCTAGATTCAACTGTGATTGTAATGGGATTCAATATTATACTTATCACCGGCATGTTTACTTGCCGGGCACGTCAAAATATTTTTAAATCCGACAGAGCCGGCTTTAAGTTTTTATTTAAATACAAATACATGACACCTTATTCTGTGTTTGAACACACCTGAGCAGGATCCCCACTTCCGACCCTTTTGCGAAAAATTGCAACCATTGCAACGATTTAATTAATTACTTACATATATGGATGTGGTTGGAAAATATATTTTTAAATCCGACAGAGTTATAAATCACGATGCCTGCTCACTCAACATGACGGTGTCAAATTTACAACTTGGTATACATGGATAGACTGCAAAGAAAAATCCATTTCGTAAGTTACTGAAAAATTAATACACATGTATTACTTGTAAGTTTATCTGGTCAAAGACTTTTGTTACATAAGTTTAAGCTTGTATTCGATAAGGCGCTACGTATTAAAGTTATCTTAGGGTTTGTATGTGTGGTACAGCTAGGTATGTACAATGTACCTCATGACTTGACTGAAGGTGTTGTTAAAATTAAAAGATTGATATTGAGAATCGATTTCCTACAATAGAATGGCCCATCATATCTACTGAGTATTTATAGAGTGTGTGTGTGTGTGTTAGTAGGAGGTCATATTAGCTATTGATTAGCATAATAAGAACACCGCTCAATCCTCAGTGG
>JAQFYC010001545.1:0-33030 GCA_034694165.1 Tomocerus mixtus | reverse complement strand
ATGTGCAAAATTGTAGATACTATGCAAATACGCTAATCTGTAGATTTGCATTGTATCCAGATTTTGTAACATCACAATGCACATGTAGAACTTCTCATCGAGTGGTAGTGTGTGACAATGACATATATCTTACCTTTACATGTGGTGTGTTATAACCGGATATTGTTTCTGCTACAATGAAAGTAAACACATAAAGACAACTTGTGTGTGAAATGAAAGTGCAAATTACAAACCCAAAAGAGAAATAAATGGTTCTTTGCATAAACATTTTCGCTGTCCCTAACTCTTTACCTTTATGTCTATCTCTGTTTCGCATAAGCACATTATATTGCATTTACTGCTATTCTGTGATCAATCTTGCGTATCATCCACAAGAGCAATAAAAGTTTTATCTCTTTGAAGCATGCGACAAGATGAGCTTACCTAATTAAAGTGCCGATTGTTGGACCGTAGATACATTACATACAAGAGGAATAATATACATTTCGCAGAAATGATGTAACTTCTACCAATGGATTACATTACATACTCATTTATTATGAAGATAATACTTGCTGCGGTTTGCAAGGATGCAATTTACGTAGACTTGGGCACTATTATACACACATAAATATAAAGTTAAAAGTTTCGTCAATATTATCTGCACTGTAATTATAAATATTCTGTCTGTATTTTATAAAATAAACCATTACAAGGAGGATGAAAATGAGTGGATGTCATTTCAAACTTTCCAGTTACACTATTACATTCTCTGATGTAAGCTCTGGCTTCGTATTTAAGTCCTAATACATTAGGGTAAAATTTGATCTAGATATGATGGCCATATTATATAACCCATTTTTAAACTTGGCCTTGACCTCAGTATAATTTCAAAATATATTTTTGCATCACGGACAGACAGACACACATCCAGCAATAATAGCGCACACCGTTACTTTGTTGTAACTGTATTTCATTGCTATTAGCATAATATGTACACGAATTAGATGGATGTTCTATCTACTATCTACATATTATTCTGTATATCATATTTTATGAGTAGTGTTCACAGAGATAGTAAGTACTATATGCATTTATCTATACATTAAATTATGAGCAACATTAATTATTTATTAATTCTATGTACTAGCGATTAAACATAATTATGCATACCTAAACATGTATGTAAATGTGACCAAGAGTTGGTTGAGCTTAAAAATCAAGCGAATTAAATATATTTCGTGACATCACAGCAAAAAGTCAACAAAGTTGTGAAGTCCAAAGTCCACGATTTTTTCTGTCTATATGTGACTAAGGTTCAGCAGCAGCCCATTCCAGTACTTTCCAGTTTAAGTATTTTCCACTGCATGCTAAAAATTATCTTTTTGTTTATACTTGTCTGCGTCTTTTCTGTTGTCCCATGTCCTACTGGATATCACCATCACCGGCAACATTCTCTTAATCAAATCAGTCTTTAACTAAAACTGAATCGCATGTATATATGTACGTATGTACATACATAAGTAGTTGCTATGAAAAAGCTTTAGTAGTAATAACTGATACTGCAGTATATTTTTTCCTATGTACCACAATTTATAATAGTACAATATGCGTATACCTAAGTAATTAAGATCAAAGTTTACATTTTCAAACGCTTTTAAGTTATGTGCAAATATAAGTTGCTGCTTCTGTGCAAAATAATTTTTTATGAAATGAGAGGCACGGGAAACAATATAACATAACAGTAATTTGAGGCGAACACTCATTTGGAAATAAATATGCACTTTTACCAAAATGTTGCCCCCGCACCACATTAGATGAAAAAGGATTAATGAGTCTGTTAGTCTAATAGTCGAAGAGGTGGCACGATACATTTACATGTTTACAAGTTTGCATGCAAATTAGAGCAATATATAATAATATAGTAGCAAGGACATTTGGAAAATGTTGGCCAAAAATTGAGTCCTTATGTGTTAATATCTGTATATCTGTAGTGCGTTGGGAGACTAGGAGTACCCCTCATTTGTCCCCACGCCCACATACTATTCGCATCAAAGCAATCAGAATCATTTTCCACGTAAAAAGTAAGTAGTAATAGCAGGAAGGAAATAACAAGTCTAAATTTATAGGGAAGTACACATTTTGTAGTTTTACTGGAATGCCACTATGCAAAGTGTCACCGAAATGATATTCTTTTTGTCTATCGCGAACATATTTATGCATATGAAGATAATTGGGATACCATTTGGTGTAGTAAATTGTAGTAAAGCTTTTCCAATGATATGTAAATAGATACAGCACACTTCCTCTTTAGAATCTATTGCATTTACATTTTGCGTAGTTACTAGAAAGGTGAGGAGTTATGTTATAAATAAAGTCAGTGAAAGTGGAAAGGAATCTCTAAACATTCTAATGAAAGTGCTGCCTTTGCAATTCATAGCTCTCCTTCCTTCCTTGTCAAAATCATTCTTCTCCACACAAAAAGAACGTAGGTGTATTCATATTGGGTAACTTTATACATGTTGCAGACAAACTAGGCATTCATTGACAGTACGAATATAGATCGTCAAACGTGTCTAAAATACTATGTACACAAAATACAGACAAAGTAAGTACAATTTGCTTTCACCTTTTACATAGAAACCCAGTATAAAACTTTCCCCTGCATTTACTTGCATCAGAAGTCCATATTCTCTTGTCTCAGTGAAAATAAATGATCCAGATTGACCAATTTTTGCGATTTGGCCAAAAATTATTAAAATATCAATTGTAAGTGTAATTATGTAGTAATTTGCTATTAAAATATTGAAATTGGCTATTACTGAGTATCGTTTCAGTGTATCGCTGTTTATTTTGACAATTATCAGGCGATAGTTTGCTTTTGGGCTGTTAAAAATTTTAACTACTGATTTTTGATTTCAAGGATGTTCAATTAATCTACAACATATACGAATACATTCATGTAAGTAGGCAGATAACCTTTTCCGAATAATATTTTCTAAAGAACCAAACTGGGTTGCATGGGTGAAATTAAATTTGTCCTCTGAGTACTACTATTTCCACTGTATTTTCCAGAAAGGCAGGAAACGGCCCGAGATCATTAAACTCTTCTATAATGTCCGAGAGTACTACAGATAGGTAAATACATACCTTTACACAACACTAGCCCGATTCACTCTTATGCATTTCCGCCATAGTTAATAGCTACTTTCTCCTCTATACTTTACTTCCCTTACGCTAGATAAGAAGACTTACAATTATGTACACCTCCCTAATATTATCCTACCTTAGCTTAAGCACTACGGCAAACAATATCAGTTCACTGGAGTGTAGAGTAGAGTCAAAAATTCCATTACTCTAGCATTTTGACTTGAGCGTTGAAAGCTGAATACCATTTGGGGTCTACGATTCTGGGCAGATCCAGAACCCTTCTGTATTTTATGAGAGTAAGTGGGCGTAGTAGTAATACTATGCAATAGCTTTTCCTCACTACTTTTACATAATCCAGACATAAGCATGCAGTTTATTTGAATTTGGGTCACAAACCTTTCTCCAGTGAAAGCAAGCACTATTTACACAAACTTTCACCCAAGACGCTAATAATTAACTATTAAACCAGGACAACTGTTACAACCTAAAAGAGTCATAACATAGCACAACTAATTAGTTCCCTTGAGTATCATATGTACTGCATACATAGCATTTTACATATCACTATACTTATTGTCAACAAGAGTGTATTTTAAATGAGAAAACATTTTGCTATTAATAATTCAGTGGTATGGGGGAACTTCTGAAACTTGCTAGCGTAAATACTTCCACAATGTATTTTTTTACATTTGTTGGCTATAAACATCGTATTGTTTAACAAATTATGTAAATAGACAGTTCTAATTAATCCGTACAAAAGGTATGCCGAGCATTTTGTATTTATTTCGTTTAGACAGTTTCATGTAAATTAGTTGCAGTAACCCTTGTTGTAAACATTTAGATTACCCCTCACTGTTTATTGTTATTGTTATTGTTTGTATCTGGCAAAAGCAATACTCATATTAATGTAAAACAAAGGAAACAGTGCGTAGTATCTTAAGTTCTGTCTAGGGTCTACTGTTCGGCAGGATCTAGCGTCCTAGAACCTCCATTTAGGAGAGCAAGGAAAAACTGTATGCCTAGCGCTGAGTTTCTATCTACCATTATGTATGAATTGCGTGATGGTTTTTATGTTATGGTGACTCTGATTCACTAGAGCCAATTCGTAACTAATTCAGGGTAGTCCCACGAGCTCCCGAAGTCCAATTCACTAGATTATACCAGTTCATTTACTTTCTATGCAATAAAACAATAGAAATTCCCAGTTTTTCCCATGCAACTCAAACTCAGACTCCCACTCATATTTGCTCCTAACATTTCCGTAAGAAACCTGAAGCTGTTCTTTGTAATATTATTTTTTGTTTTCTCAGCAACTGACCTTTCTTTCTCCGTCCTTTCTTTAGACATTATTTACAGAAAAATTTATTTACTGCCTGAAAGATTATTTTCTTGGCGACTTTCTCTGATTATACTATTTTAATACTTTGGTGAAAGTGTGATACAGTATAATATGTTAATAAAATAGGATTAATTTTAGGAATGTACTGTATGTGGGTACACAAGAAGATATATATGTGTGAAAATCATTACAGTGAAAGTTATATAATATGCACTTGCAAATATATCCAATTTGTTTCGAGTGTATGAAGATTGCGATTGAATAGCAAAATGTCCTCTTATATTTTGTCCAAAATTATAGCTATCCAAGTTTTATTTTTTGCTTTAATGTGATGAGAATAAATAAATGTACATCTTAAGTAGTTATGTTATGCGTGTGTCACACAAATCTTGTACATTTAGTTTCCATTTAAATAGCCTATTTAGTTCCAGTTCCGCTACCCAAGCCTAGATATTCGTATTCTTATTACTATACTCAAGTTTCCGTCCGGAATTGGGTATCTCGAAGAGAGAAAAACATCGTCCATGCACAAAATTGTGTAACTATTCTAAAGGTTGTTTTAAGGATATATTTACGATACTGCATCTGCGTCCGGCTTCTTTTTAATAGCTTTTAAGCATAATTTACTTTTACTTTTGGCTCACTGTCTTTTTTCTAATCTCCTTTACTTTAATGCTCCGCTGGATCAAATGAAATGCTGCACAATGCAAAAAATGTTAAGACTTGCAACGCAACGGCTATAATGAGGAGAAGCGGATATATGTCTTCTTATAATATAGAGCTGTTGTAAGTATAAGATCCGCATCCACGCGGATTCCAACATAATATTATTATCGCTGAGCCTGCACTTTTTGCAACGAATTTCGCAATGGCATTACTTGAGCTGACTATTAAGTTGGAATTGGTTCGTGGACATCTGACTATGTTCCTATTTCAGCCACTCCCATACGCTCCGTTAGCTAAATATGTTGCAAGAAGAAGAGCAACATGCAATAATAATGCCATCACACTAAGTATGCAAATGTTTTTACTCATTTTAGTATTTATCCATGATTTATTTGATTATGGCCTGAATGACTCAACACTTAACATACCCAATACGCAAGTATGATTAATTTATATCAACAATGGTCATACCAATTAAGTTGTTGCTTGTCTGTCTCCAAAAATTACTTATTAGTCCTTATTACATGTACCATTGTACTTAATACCTATGAAACTAACATTTAAATATGATCGCTTTCTCACTTATATACAAACTTAGTACGTCAATTGACCCAAGAAGCTAGTACATTTAGTAAGTAAGTAAGTATCCATGCGCCATGAACATGTAGGTACGCTATTTCTAAGATGAGCTTGATTTTGATCTTTCGAGCATCCTTTTTTTTAGTAAATATATACAGATTTAATGAAATTACATACTACGTATAAGTAATCGCAGACGTACTATATCAAATATTATCCCTGTGGCATACCTAAAAGTATTTCTAAAACTTACTAAAGATGAAGATAGGCAGTTGACAGACAGACATTAATATGCTCCACTTAATAATCTAACATTTTAATTAGTTCACTACTGATAGAGATATAAATCGAATCTACAGCATAGCCAGCACTAGTTTTCGCATGTGAATTAGATAGCAAATTCAGTCGATAGATATTACATAACAATTGTAGGTGCTACCAATAGGAAATTGATTTACAGTCATGTCAATGTCATGGTATGGTAAATGCTAAATGAAATTTCATAAGCTGAAAGCTATTTCAATTGAAAGTAAATTAATATGCTAATTAATGCACAAATGAGAATCTCAAATTAACTTTAACCACAATTTGCAATCTGTATCTTTAGTCTAGTATATATTTAATAGTATGTTATATATAGGTACAGTAATATTCGTCATTGAAATAATTTCGTCCTTGTTCTAATTAAATTCACGGAAAACAGTTAGTAATTCTAATATACTCTGTGGAGAACCTGTGTTGTGATGTACGTCCTTCCCTCTGACATCAATTCGACTTTACTTTCACCGACTTTCTCTTGAGTGCAGCCTTCACCGTAGCGTTGCTGTTGCTTATAAATTATCTGTACCTCGTAAACAGGAAAAGTGGGGAAAGGCAGAGCAATAAATTCCATTATGCATAGAAATACTAGTAATAAATGCAATTTGTACATCTGTATTCAATAAAGACATTTTGGAACGTCAACGTTGGCCTTCTCAATCAGTAGGATTGGTCCCCCTCATTTCCAAAAATATGTAGGCATATATTTTCTACTATCTTTACTTACCATTGCATTTGTTTTAGCTTTATAGCATCTCAGGGTATGGAATACTAAAATAAGCAATAAATTATGAGAAATCCTTGGAAAATTCAATGCTGAAAACTTTCCTCCTCTGATCAAAACAGCGTCCTCGTTTATTTTATAATTTTATTCTGAATTTTGAACCAAAGACTATATTATCTAAGTATTTCTGCATGATTGCCTTGTAGTATTTAATGGAATTTTACCTTCAGTAAGAAGTACGTGTATACTTTTGTCACAAGCTGACATTTGATTTTGGATTTGATAGTAAACATGTTTGGGAATTCTGCCTTTCCTTTCCCCTCCATTCCACTTATCGTAATGGATCTTGTGTAGACATTTGCATTTTACACTAAAAGCTTAGTCGTAAATGTGATGTTGATGTTGATATTTTGATAGTGATTTTGTCATGGTAAATAAGTAGGTAAACAAGTATTAGTAGTAAGTATAGGAATTGAATTTCCTGTGTACTGTATAGTATCAATAGTAGTATGTCTTCAACAGGCGAATAAATATGGATATGGATATACTTACTACTACGATTGTATGATTGTATTGCATTCAGAGATTCAATAATGAAAGTAATACGGAGAAAGTATAAGTAGTAAACAAGATCAGATAGGTTCTGGAATGTCGTACATAATGTGGTTGTGGCATAAAGATTGATGTCGATGTCTATCAAGCTAAGGGAAAGTAAAGTAGTAGTAGTCAAAATCAAAGGTAAGCTATATGAATTGATATTACGCTTTTGACATTTCAGCAGAAAGAACGGAAAGAAATGCTGCATTCGCAGAACATTAAATAAATGCAATCGGTGAAAAGGAAATAGTAATATTTCCTTGCTGTAATATAGCTTACGTAATCTATATCTATTCACCACTACAGGTCACAGGTAGAGAATCCAGGGTATTATAAATTATTTTGATAGAAGGGGTAATGGAATTCTGTTTTGATTCTGCTGCTGTTGTATTTGTGATGTGAATGCCCTCATTATTTTTACCTATGACTAAGGTATATGGTACAATATACACCTTCTCCATTCGGTTATAATTGCATTCTTATAGAGAGTAGTGTAAAGCCTTCTGTAAGTAGAATTGAATAGACAAATATTTTTTAACTGATTCTGTGTATGTATGTACTTATGCATTATAATATACATAGTAGAACGTGATGAGACAGTACCAGCACAGGTTCCCCCAGGTAGCCAAGACCTATAAGATTTTTTATGAGCCGAAATTGTGTACGTATTCCGTTCCGTATACTCTCTGCATGGCTTGGCTCTATAGCTATGGCGTCTGCATTTTCCTCTCTGTCTCCCTACTCCCTACCTGACCTGAATAATTGACTCGAGTTGAGCTAAAAATGAACTGATCTTTACTTCAAATGCACCCCCAGGTGAATTGCGCCTTATTATTTTTATGCACTAGGCCAGGCCAGGACCAGTAACATTTCCCGTTCCTAGTTGTAAATATATAAATGCCTTGAATCCGCTTCGCCTACTTATACTGGAGCTCAATAATTAAATTGCGTTCACATGAACAGTTTTCCAGGCTAGACCTAATAAAATAATACTAAACCCAAGAGAAATGCACACGAACGACACGAGTCAGCCTTAAGTTGCTAATTTACTATAGATTATAGAGTTACGCCTACCTAGGGAGCATTTCCTAGAGAAAAACAAGAGAAAGCTATTTTTGAGACTCCTTCATATTTTAAGGGAGGTTGACTGATTATCAGTGATGTGTAGGTGTGGCTTGACTTGCTAGCTATTTTATTTACTTCGAGGAAGTAAGCAGATTTATTAAGTATGCCTTTTATCAATCATGGATTTGATTAAACAAAGTGTGAGTACATTACATCTGTAAGTAAAGTGCTTACATAATTCCTAATATATTTATATATATACCTCCCTTTTATCTTTTCTAGAGCATTATGTACCTATGCAGATGCAGTAGTATTTTATGCATAAATATCAGATAATTATGCAATTAGTTATATTGTCGGAACAATTATTATTATTTATCATGTGTACCATTGATTTAATTTATGATAGGAATACGTTTACGTACAGATACATACATTATATCATATCATATCATATCATCCATCATGTTTATGCAATGTTTCAAATTTGTGCTATAGCAGAGCGTACATTATATTAATAATTAAATAATTTGACCCTTATTATGTATGTAGTAGACCTAAACTTAAAGTATTTAAGTTAGGCAACAACAGTTATTCAATTAAAGTCAATTTATTCTTAAGTTACAATTAGCTTGCTAAATACGCTAGTCTACGTCTGTAATTCATAATTCATTAATTCATACTTTTTCCTTCCTGGCATGGCCTACTGTAGTGTAGTAGTGATTTGCAATATTACAATACATCATCATTTCCTTTTTATATAATAATAATAATTACATCAAACATTACATTACGTTACATGAATGACACAGCACAAAACAATTAATACAACAACAGAAATAGTACATACGTTCTATAGTATGTAGTAGTAAGTATTTTACGGAAGCAGAGACAGACAAAACATTGTGGCATGGCTTGGGAGTTCTCTTATATAATTGTCCATCGATGACCGATTGACCATCGACAATACATACAATTAATATTATTATTATTATCATTCCTTAATTATTATCGTACATATATGTTAATAAGTATTTACTCAAAACCTACATACTAGGTAATAACATACAATACAATACAACTATTTTTAGAATACATACATTAATTATTATCATACAATCATGTATTATTTACATTTTACAACTTACTACATTCGTTTATCGGTATTTAGTAAATGTGTGTAGCTTACTTCTATGTATGTTTTCACGTAAGTTGTAAGTAATGTAGTAGGATAGTACAATACAAGTATTTAATTTTGTATGATGAGAAGTTGTGTTTTTAAAATCCGATGTCTCTGTCAGCCATTGCCATTACTTAAATGACAAGATTCATTTTCATTTATCTGACATGACATTTCAAGACTGTTTATACGTATTTAAACAACATTTTTGGAATTGGGAGTGTTTTTAGAGATAAATACGAACGAACGTACATATACTTTTATCTTCTATTGAAGAAAAACAAACTAATTAAATTCAACAACCAAATTCAGACTTCTCTTACACACTTTACGTATACTTACACTCTTTACAGACTCACTCCATTCAAATCCCTGACTGACATACATATAACAAAACACTAATGAAATATTCAATACAATTCACTCACAGTCACATTACATTACAGTCCCCTAATTAATTAGCATTCTAATCATCCCTAATTTCTAGGTTAATGTAATGCTTTTAGCGCAACAGTACAGAACGAACACACTGAAACAAACTACAATAAATGCCTGGCTCTTGCTTCTACTGTACTTCCGCAGAGTAGCAGGCGCAACATATTTGTAGTTTCACAGTAATCAATAGTAATATCCAGAACTATTACGTACGTAGTAAGTAAGTAGTTGGTATGTTTCATTGAGTTGTATTCTAATTGTAATTACTCAACTCGACCTTTTACTTCCCTGTTACTACCACTAAAGAGACTACACAGAAGTACAGTGAAGTAAAAGACCTTGTAATGGGAATTACAAAACAGAAAACAACAACACGAAAATATATTACTTACATACATTTTTTAGTAAAGAATAGAACAATTAATTACCATTTCATTTTAGTTTTGACCTGCTGCAGCTATTTTAACAACACTGAACTGTACCTCGTTACACTAATATGGTATGTATTTATGTATGTAATAATCAATTAAGTTTCTAATCGTAAGTAATCTATATGTACAGTACGGTAGAGCAATATATGTAATAATAGCAATATATAATAATTAAGCATTAATCAAAAAGGAAGCCGAATGACAATAGTCATTCATGTTCGTCAGGTTACATCGAAATCTCAGTGCAATCAGCATAGCATTAGTAATAGCATCTGCAATATAATGGAATCCACAATCAATATAAACCCCTTTTACGTAAGTATATATGTAGTAATGTAATGTATGTACGTATAATAACAAGCAAAAAAGCTTTCATTAATTTAGATTCTTTGTTAGTAATTACAGTAGTTAGTACATTTACAATTGGTAAAGGTAGCAGTATAAATTTGTTTTCTTCAACTTTCTCTGAACTTTTCACTTTCACCGTGAAACAGAAAACAGTATAGCTCTCGCCTAAACTTACTTTCATCACGGAAACACATTAGGCTGAGCTTTCACTTCCTAAATCTTCACACATTTCCATTCACTTGCAAGCAAGGTGCATCGGCTCATGTCACTTCCTTTGTTAGATTTGTTCGTTCGTATGTGTATCTGGATTTAAATGTGTAAGTATTTATTTTGTGTTGTGCTGAAGATAACAGCAAGTAATTAATTTAGCACTAGAAGTACGTAGGTAGTTAATAGTAATAGTTTTCCTGGTTTTCCTATTAGTTAATTAGTTAGTTAGATTTAGATTAACATTAGTAGCCATCAGCATATCATTAGCTCAGCATCTTCTCTTCTTATCCAAATAATACATTTACCTTACCCACATAGGCAAGTTACATATTAATGTACGTAGTACTTACAATTACAATACACAAATGTATGCAATTAGTTGGTATTGGTTGCTAGTTATTAATTAGTCTTACTTAAGGATGGGGGAAGGGATCTTAACGCTTGGATTTTGATTCTAGTTACACTCAATACAAATACAATACCATGCACAATGAGCTATTTAACTAAACATTTCAATTCACACCCTGACGTGGCCTATGTACGAATATATGTACGAATGTACTGACACTGATACTTTAATTAACAACTATTATAGTATTTATCTACATATACATACTATTTATAGTAATAATAGATAATAATATCAAAATTTGAATCAAAATAAAATATCTAGCTCTGTCCTGTTAATTATAATCATCGTGATCATTAATTAACAATAAAAACAATAAAACAATAATAACAATACATTGGCAATGGCAAATGACTCATGGAACATTGAAAGCAATGGCAACACCTTTTCTTTTGTATATATAAATGTATATCTATATACTTGCAGTTTGCATAGTATAGTCACTTTGATCTATTATACGATTTAACGTACTTCATAATACATAAACTCTATAATGTATAGTAATTGGTAAATGTTTTTGTTTTAAATTGTAAATCAAAAGTCCAACCAACACACATGCTCATATCCACACACGACCATTCACAATGGTTCATCAACATCGACTCGGCCATTTTTTGCTTTAGCAGTAATTAGAAACAGTTCAAAATCTAATAAACATTAACTTTAAAAATTTCAATAGTATACAATACAGTAAGCAGTTAAAGTTAAATACAAGTCAAAGAGTCAGTTAAGTTAAGAATGATAAATGGAAAACTGTATGAAAGTAAAAAGAAAGACGATCACCCATTTAAATACTTTTACCAACAAACCAACTAAACCCCCAATTTAGAGAATTTAAACGGAAAAAATTGCAAAGTTTAAGCGCAGATACATACAAAGAATTAGAACTAGTGCAGAATGCTAAAGAGAATAACTTTTTCCATTTTAGTATTTTCACAGCACGTTATTATCGCTAGCCTGAGTCAATGGCAAGAACAAGAAAGCAAGAAGAAATGTATTTCTTTTCACAGTTTGCCCAATAGTACGATTACGAATACGAAGTACGAATACAAATATCTAGCCACACTAAGTATTACATTTACATACAATACAATCACCTTGTCTATTCCCATCTCGCTTCGGATTCATTCACTTTTTACCAATTCTTAAAAATTGTGGTTTGCCTTTAATTTGATTAGAATTGTTTCAATCTTTTAATATTTGTTTTATATAAAACCCAAGAAATTTGGTTTCCCTTTAACTATGACGTACGCAATAAGCGTACCTGACCTACTTATTATGTATTTAGTACATTATTGAGTACAGTACAGTATAATATCATATATTTAATATTAAACATTGATCAAGTTCATGAAAGCAGGTATGTAGTATGTATTTAGATAGTATTTTATTCCATTTCTTTGTGTCTATATAGGTATAAGTTTATGTATGTATGTGATAGTAATTTTAGCAATTTCTATTCTGCACAAGTTACCTCACACGTTAATTTAATCATGTACATAGTAACTTCGTAGAATTTATTTTCTCTGCACTGTGTGTTATTATGTGTGTAGTTTTCACTTTGTAATGTACGTTCTGTTCATAATATCATTGTATTGTGTGTATATGTAATAGCTTTCACTTTTCACCTACTGACTCGCCTTATCTCAAAATGAAACTATCAATAAATTCACAACAATAAATTCTATTGCATCTGATTCTGATTCATATCGATCAAATCAACTAATAAGTAGTAGATTGTTCGTCTCAGTATTTATTGACTTGACTGAATGAGCCTGGTATGTTATGTTCTAACGATAAGCTAATTGCAATCAATCCAATCCAGTCATAGCTACAGCATACAAGGTTGTTAACCATATTTTTAATAGTACAGTACACGCCTTTTCTGTAGAGCTATAAACTTTCCTTCCTCTTTTGTTCTGTTGCTTTTGCTTGTGCAGTATTGTACGTACGTTTGTTCTAGTTCAGTTTATATAAATCACGCATATCCTTCTCTAACATTACTTTACTTTACTATCATATTGATCAACAGTAAGTAGTATAGTAGACAGTAAAAACGCACTGCTCTAATTTTAAATGTTGACAAACTAATTAGCTAATTACTTACTAAACTTACTTTCTATACCAAAAAAGCGTTTTTTTTTGTTCTGGAGTTTATTTCTACATTGTAAACTGTACTCTATATAAAAGATCAGATGAATGACTTGCTTTATAAAAACAAAGAGATTGGTTGGTAATAAATATTTCATTAGTAGTATATAGCAAAGTGGTGCTATCGCTATCAGCTATGCTATTTACTTTACTTTATTATGGCTTGGATTGGCTCAACGTTTCAAATAAGTATCAGAGTAGTAAAAATGTAATACTATTGTAAAATTACTAAAACGGTAAGTATTATTACGTTTGTGCAGTGGTTGTACAGCCTGTTCTAACTTAACTATTGATCATTTTCATTTCAAATGACAAAGTTTAGCTTCTAATTTGAAAAATATCATTAAAAATACCAAATGAATGAAATTTTTTAAACTCTGTGTACCAGTAGTATAATTTTAGAAGATAATTGGTTTGTTTATCTGTATGTGAGTATGAATTGTGTTGTGCTTTAGTTGAAAACAATAATAACAAATCAGTTGTATGTATGTATGTATGTATATAATTAAAAGAATTAATTAGTGAATAATAATTATAATAAACACTTATAGATATAGACTATATAATAATATCCTTAATAACAAGTTAAATAAATCATAATAGTAAAAAACTTAGCATCAATGAGCCTGAAGCTTGTTGCTTACACTTAAAATAATAAGAATAATAATATTTAAGGAGGTTCTGGTACTTTAAATTGTATGTGTAACTCTCTATGCATTGTAGTAGGTTTGGTTGGTATAATGTTGACATGTATAGTTTTTCTGTATTGTTGTGCATGAATGTAGTAAGGTAGTATAGGTACATATTTGTTCACTCTGTTTCTGTTTTACAGTTTTGTGGTGGTACGGTGGTTTGGTTTGGTTTAGATTTTCTTTCATTTATGTTATGTTATGTATGTAATTGTAATGACTACACTTAGATTTCCATATGTTTCCTAACACTACACAGTAGTTTAGTTTATGTATGTAGCTACAATTAAGTTAACCATAATTATAACAGCTCCCCTCATTTTTCTTGTCTCTTACTGCTACAGGAAAACTTAACTTAGATTTACCATTTACATAGTACAAAGCAGTAGAGACAAATATTTATGGGGGAGGGGATGAGGGGAACTACATAGTAGTTTACCATTTGCATACAGATCAGATATAGTTAATACATTACATACAATACAGTAGAGTACAATACACCTTCATTATTACAATTACAATACAATAGACACTGACACACGTATCGTAGTCGTAGTGTTTAGTTAGATATACCATATCATATCATATCAGATTAGTTTAGTAGTTTGTAGATAGAGTAGTACGTACATACGATAAAAGTTTTCTTTAGTAGAGACCACATCCTCTCAAATTGTTGGCTATAATTACGTCGGTCACAGCGTCGAAGACAAACTGGATATTTGTTGTGTCCGTCGCACACGTCATGTGGCAGTAGATTTCCTTTGTAGTTGACTTATTCTTGGCTTCAAACTGAGCTTGAATATATGCAGCCGCTTCTCCATACTCTTGTGCACCTAAAATAAAATAAATCAAAAACCCAAAATCAATAATTATAGAAACGCAGAAAATTCACAAAGTCCAACTTCTAAAGCAGTCGTCAACAAATTACTAAGAGATTAGTTTATCATCATTCGTTTACTTCCGAGAGCTTTCATCTACAATCTACGCCAACACACTAAATCTGCAATCTAGGAAAGTTGAGTTCAGATGAGAATTCAATTATTATTCCTGTAAATCCCATTGGCTTCCCTTATTTGATAATTCTGTTCCCACCAAACCTACTTTCATACTTCCTTAAATGTTAAAAACAAGGTGAATGCGAATATTCCTTGACTTTAGCAACACTTCATTTCTTTTTCTATCGCTTTTCGCATCCTTTTGGGCAATAGATTCATTTTCATTCCCGAAATCAATTTTCTTTCCTCAACAACAGATTCTAAGTACCTATACAGTGCACTTCAAATATAGTATGGCATTCCCTGATTCTCACGTATTTGATTTTAGCTTAATCTAGCCAAGGGATAAGCTTCATACTTAATTTGCTACAAATGATTGCCCGGAAAGTAACCGGGTTAATTCTTTTACTTGGGCAGATATATTTGTGTACCCTTTGACTTTCTTCACTTTCTCCACGAACAAAACTTTCATATGATTTCTGTCATCTATAGAATTGAATTTTTTATTTACTTTCTTCTGTACAATTTCTGTATAATATTTGATAGTAATTTGATCTTCTAATTTATTTTGTTCGTCATTTTTTTAAAAATCTGGAAACACTTGACACACGTATGAATTAAATCCCTATTCCTGTTTTTAATGCCTCAACTTCCATGGGGGAAGCAGGAGAAAGCTAATGCATGAGATTCTGACATTATTTGAAGCGCACTGTGTAAAACAAATCGGCAACAAAATGAGAGTGAAAGAAGTTACTAAAAGTCACCCTTAATTTTGCCGTCTGCTTTTCTACCTTTCACTCACGCCGTGCTTGGTGCTTCTATCTCTACTTTATATCTCTAGCTCGGCAGATCACTCACTCATGTCCATGGAAATGAATTGATTAGATTTTCTACTCCGAGGATATCATTAATGATGACAGAGGAGAAAGACTTTACTTAAAAAAGATTTAGGTAGTTTTAATCAGTCTTTCCTATCATCTGTCTAGCAACAAAACAGAATAAACCTACAAAGTAACCATTGCTCAACATAGTAAACGTAGATCTCTGGCATTCATCTCCTTTAAACTCTCTAGAATCTCTTGACTATATATATCTACTTTCCTGGAAATAAATTTGGGAATTTTCGCCATTCACTTCTATTTAATTAATTCTTTACGGCCCATGCCATGCCATACCAGTACAGCATAGAATAGGGCGGCAACGCTTCATCCGTCTACAGTCTACGTGCACGTAAAACTGCATTCTATCTCTGTTCTATAGTAGTATAGGACCTCTCTACATCTTGACTCTTTCAGTTTCAGCCAAAACCAAGCTCTACCCTACATCTCTCGGAATGACGTCAATAAGTGACCTTGTTGAATAGTATTTCTATTTCTACTTTCTTCTCCCCTATGAAACAAAGGAATTGGTTAAAGTTGAAAAAATTCTCTATGGTCTATATTTTTATTTTATTATCACTTTTATACAAACTAGTCTAGTGTGACTAAAAATGGCTTCTGAACTGAATAAAACATATAAATAAGTACATAATATAGTGTACTGCCTTTGCCTACATTATAAAGCGAGCCTAATCTCCCAAAAGGGCTGCACAGGCTAGACAAGACATAATTTACATTTCAGCCTACATTTCTTGTCTTACTGTCCTGTCTGTCATGTCACACTAACATTACATCAGATGCATACTTATGCATGTATTAAGTTGTAAGCCTGGCATGGCCTGGCCAACGCAACTTCCCCGTGGGAAATCAAAATTCCGAAAGCAATTCTCACCTGTGTATTCGGGGAAGCAAATGGTCAAGGGGGATTTTTTGATTTTTTCTTCGAAGAGATCCTTTTTGTTGAGGAAGAGAATGATAGAGGTGTCGGTGAACCACTTGTTGTTGCAAATCGAGTCGAAAAGTTTCAAGCTCTCTTGCATTCGGTTCGTCGTTTCGTCCTCATGTAACACCTGTCAGTCACACAAAAGAAACATTAGTTACATTCCTTTGTTCTCCAAACAATTTACTCCACGCCGGACTAAAATCACTCCACTCTTTCTTCCTCCTACACATTTCCCATTTCCAAACCATCAAACCCAACTTAACTAAACTATACATCTGTAACCGTCCCCATTCCCATTACCCCATCCTATTGGGTACCTTTACCACACCAAACCACTTTTTAACTTTCTTCACATTCCTATACTAATATAAATTCAATTCAGAACACGCTTATGGCTTTACTCCTCCATCTCCATCACATCACGTTGAATAATGGACCAAAGCAAACCACGAACCAATATCAAATCAACTGCAGTTATTCAACTTCAACAAATTATCTTACACATGTCAACAAATTTAAACTTAAGAAAGTGTAAACTAAACACGGCTAAACGAAACTTCTTTCCCATACAAACTACTAATAGGATTAGTATAAATCGACATATATGTATAGTATCTGCATAAATTCCAAATACTTCTTTCCGTCTAAGTAATAGTTAACTTTAGATCTTGTTGACTTAGTTAGAGCTAAGCATACCAGCTTAGTAGCATAACATTATGTAACTATTTACGTCTGGTATGTAACTATTTACTTACCTTGTAGCTATTCCAGTAGCTACACATTTTTTATTCCTCTACTTATACTATGTCTGCACTTATCAGTATTGCACAATCTGCTAAGTATACCAACCCTTTCTATCTGACGACCGTATATTTCTTTAATTCTATTTTTGCCTTACAACTGAAAAAGCACACGCAAAGCATGCTTTTTCTGTTTCATATAAAGCTTCCCCTTCAATCAGGTAACGTAACATAGCAGTGGCTCTGCCTTTTCTCTGCTTTCTGTCATAAATATTTATTATATTTATTTATGATAATACATGCATACTATTTCAACCACCCTGATTTAAGACCAGCTTGAATTGAGCTTTATTTCTTTTTTAAAAGTATTTATAGAGCAATTGTTGTGTTTTGGTAGCATCACAGTAGTACTATTATATATTAGTACACTACACGGAAAAGGATTGGTCCTGTTTTTTTTAAAATGCAATAATATTCTCCCTCTAATCTTGATGTAAAAGGGCAAACATGACAAAGCGCAAAGACATCCCAATCTAGCATCTTTCTTTTAACTTTTAATACTTCCACTTCATATACGAACATCCTATTGAATTTTATTATAGCCCAAATATCGTCAAAAGCAGCATTTTATTTAATGTAAGTACACAGTATGTGTAGTCATAAGAATTAGTCTGCTTCTTCTAACAACACGTTTCCTATTCCTTCTACTGACTCTTCTGATCTGTGCCCTGTGTGTATGCCTGGCCTGGCTCAGAGCGATTCATTCACGCAAAGGAGCCACTGAAAGCTAAACATTAACAGCAAGGGAAGGCTATTTACGTAACACTAAAATAACAGACAACGACTACTGTGAATTTTTCTCCACAATAACATAAGTTCACATAACATCAAACATAGAGAACACACCCGTAACGTAAAAGGTCGTCATGTTTTTCACACTTTACACGTACAACTAATACATATTGGACAAGGCTGCTGAAACATATCAGTACATTTTGTGCTTTATATTGCATTAGCATACAACAAATAAAGATCACCAGACCAGACATACCAATATTACAGTACATTACATACATTACACACAAAGACAACTTGTCTGGCTTGGCCAGGCCAGGCTTGCCCTGCCCTTCTGTGCACCAAATAAAGACCAAATAAAATACATAATGACATTTTCTGTACTCACTTCACAGTAATAATAGTAGAGCAGAGCGCTGCTGATGTGTTGTGATGCGAGCTACAGGAAAATTGGCACGCCTTAACTAGTTACATTTTTTACACTAGAGAGGAGAGAACAGAACCATGTCTTGTATTTTATACCCTTTAACTTTAACCTATTACCTTTATGCATTAGTTACCATTGCAATAGTTTGCGGTTCCTATGAAGCCTAGCCAAACCAGAGCCTACATACTAACATACCTATAGTCGTCTACTGCCTTCATGAACTGACTTGACTCTTTTATGTACTTCAAGCTTCCAGCAGTATACTGATGGAGCAAGAATGATATATCCTACCTATCCGCACTTCTAGAACTTCAGTATTGATTTTGTAGGCGAGGGAAACCAGGAGCACAGCAGTCATGCCAAAATTATGCCCTCCTTTTCATTGTCCGCCGCATTTCCTAATAATATACTGGCTTCCGATATTCCGATCGCTGTTATTAAGTGCATATCGCAAAAGTGCAATACAATCTTTAATGTACTATTCAAACAGGTGACTAAAAATTTAACATCAACTTATTTGCTGTTTACATTTACATAACCTAGGTGTACAGTACAGATATATAACAAGCATTTATGCAAAAAAAATATTTGTAATCTAAAATGTGCCGACAGAAGTCAACAAACACAATTATCGTCATAATATGCTTGTCACGCTTGTGGCAATTTGTCATGCTCATCATTACTTTCTGGCTCCCTATCTACTAAAGTAATTCTGGAAAGTAATTGCATATTAATTTTTAAATAACATTGATATTTCCAGGAATATAAAACTAAACATCAGCTTTAAAATTAGGATTGCGCAATAATGATTCATCTGCTTATCAGTATACGTGTGGTGATGTGGATGAGTAACACAATAAATATACATACACTAATAGATAGATAAGTAAATATAACCTCTATAAACAAATAAATACATAAAAATTAATTTTCACGTAAATTATTTTAATGCTTTTTTGTGGAACCGCTACGGATGTATCTTTGAACCCATTTTAACTGTTACTGCCATTAAAAAGAGGTACTTGTTAAGCCTAAATTCAATTTAGTCGGCACGGCACTGACGGCATTACAATTATAATATTATTACAGTATGCTGTAAAAACAGAACCGAGATGAGTTTAGCAGATTGGATGGAAGTTGACTCAATGCCAGGCATTCATGCTGAGCGCACGTCCTTAAAATATATTCCATCCATGTAAACATTTATTTGTTTACCTATGCGCTTGCAGTGTACTGTACTGTACTTGTACTAGGTATCTTCATATGCAAAATTAATTTTACATCACATGCTTCCTGGCTGTTTTTAACTAGTAAATATGCTGGCAATTTCACCTCGCATTCCTTTTAGTTGAATATAAAGTATTCATCCTTTCCCCACAACCATAAACAGAGACATAATATTATAATGAAGACAATGCAGTTATAAAGTAAAAGCTCTGTTCAGTGTTAGTACACGTCATTACTGTTTACATAATGGCAATAAAGTAGTAAAGTACCCGAGTACAAATATCACGGAGCTAAGTTTAAGTTTAGAGTTTACTAGTTAACAAGAAGAAAGGATGGAAATAAATGGAATTAGGTTGGTAGGTAGTTACGTAAGATATGTAGTGTAAAATAGACGTAGTTGTAGTTATTAAAACGCAAGCCTACGATCTCGCATGTTTCTCTATGAAGCTTAAACTATGTAAAAGTAGGTGTGGTATGTATGCTAAGGTACCTTTACTTTTCTTTATCTGTAATACTTTCTCTATTCAAGCCAACCGAATTACATTATCGTATCGTACCAGATCAGACCATAATATAACTTTCTCTTTCCCTTATGTAACAACCATAATAGCGTCTATATCTAGTTTTATATGCAAATATGCATAGCCCAACCCAAATAAATAAGTATACTCTTGTCGACATCATTTGTAAATACTTATCACTTATAGCGGGTGTAAAGTAATACTGCTTTTCTCTTGGGAAGCGCATCAACCAGCAGTCAGTCAACCAAGCAGGCCAATACAACACAACAGTACTCAGCACTCAAGTAACTCTGGTCTGGCTGGAAATGATTCCAGTCAGGCAATGCCATGCTATGCTATGGCAGGCCTATGTAATGGTAATGCATTTTTGGCGTGTCTGAAGACAGCTCTGGTTTTGCTGCGTATATGTACATAATGTACAGTAGTATAGTATAGTGAATTCATAATAAAGTTAGAATGGAAGTCATTTAACCCGAAAGTCAATCAGAGGTAGTACGGGAAGGCCTCTAGCCTTTCAAAAACTGTCAATTACATAACATATTACACTACTTGTTTTTCCCTATATTTAGGCTCTGTAGCAAAAAGACACATTTCCTTGTTTATGTTTCACCGGACTGATTACAAATGACTATTATTAGCTAACAACCGTTGGGAAACTTATCTGATGTCCGTAGCTAGAATTCGAGTAAATGAAAGGTTAGTTAGTACATTACCTGGTCATATTCGGACATAGCAACACAGAAAATAATGGCAGTCACATCTTCAAAGCAATGGATCCATTTCTTTCTCTCGGATCGTTGTCCGCCCACGTCAAATAATTTGAAATTGAGATTCTTGAATGAAAAATGAACTTCTACTATCCCTGTCGTTTTCACACGCGTCCGCAGAATGTCTTGTTCCGTTGGCTGGTAGTCTTTCGTACCGAGACGGTCCAAATCATCCAAGAAGCTGCAATGCAAAAAAAGTAACGTTTTCAATATTCAAATTATCAATCAATCATTCCCACCGCCCTTTGTTCATCATCGACTATGACACGTACTCAATAGTCAACTCAGCACAAATATCTAGATAGACATTGATACTGATAGTGATAGACCAGATAAAAAATAACAAAGCTTCACAACCATCTCCCAAAGTCATAAATAACATTTCTTTGCCTCAATCTCAACTTACTATTTGGCAGAGTCATTTAGCTGATACTCGTTGGAACGTCCGAAGCATTCCTGAACGCCGTGGTCCGCCCATAACCGTTTCATAGCGGCCAGCAGTTCTTCTGAAAATGGCTCAGTGTCTTCCATTCGCTGAATAACATCGAAAACCATTTTGGCATCCGACTGTAAAATAAAAAAACAGAAAATCCATTAGCTACAGACTTCATATAGTAAATGTATACTACGTTTACGTCATAGCATCACCCAATTCACACATTAGCACTATATCTAAGTACCTCTGCAATTATATTGCCTTACAAACACACATCTTAACTTCTTAACTAGAAATCTTTTGACATTTCCTCTCCTCCTACACATCCGCTTGTCCATTACATTTTGACTCACAATAGTACTATCTAATCAATTTGCTTTTTGATATTCGTCTTCTTCTCTCACTTCATTTTCAATCCTTTACATACGTTAAAGCAAAAAATAATAACAAAAGCGATGAAAAACGATGTTGAAACCTTGAAACTACTTATCATCACCTCACAAAAACAGGGGCAGTGAGACAGAATTGTTGATAAGACCACGAATATCTTTTCCAAGATTAACTCCGCTTTTCTCTGTGCAAGCAAACTGACAGCATTCCGTTCGAAAATGGAATGTCACTCCAAGTGCTAAACGAATGACGACTATTACATTTAGCGGAAATCGCCGCATTCCTTTGTACATTTGAATACTAGCTTAAAATATAGTTACTAAGGAAGAAATACCACAGTATTTCATATCCCTGACGTGATAAGATAAAATTATCTAGTTCATAATATGCAACGCAATCTGAATCTCAACTTCTCTATAACAATTATCTACTACAAATACATCTTAAGCACCTAAGTATCCATAACAGTTACAAAGTTACACCTCAAGGAGATAGTGATAGCATGGCAGTTATACCAGTTTGCTAACGATATATTAATTCTATTAGCTACAAAACAAAGAATAAACTAGTTTCACTACAAATCTACATTTCTTAAACATCCTCTCATTAAGAGTTAAATTCAAACAAAATAGAAAAAAATATCCTTATTATCATCATTTCTGACTTCCATTATCGCAACTGGCTTGCTGAACACTATTACATTAAAACTAACACAATGTAAACTCAAAAGATGATAACTCTAAGGTATAGCTATCGCAAAACATGGCAAAAATACACTTGTACATACATCTTCATAATTTTACAATTTAAATTGCATTACAATTACAATTGCTTTGCTAGATACATTACCTTACACAAGGAAGGAAACTTTAATATTTTATACTATCTCTTAGAAAATGTAAATTGTATGTAACATGATAATGATTGCATTTTTTAGGTACAAATTTTTTATCATTATGTACGAGTACTAAGCTCAACATAAGAGAACAGCCGAGTCTAGTGGTTTGACACTTGACATACGATATAAGGGTATCGCAATTGCTATATTTCACAATAGTACAGCACAGCGAGCGTTTTCATATTATTATATCTAATACACCTACATAATTACATACCGACATATATCTATTTAGTATTATATAATGTAAGTATGTGCTTCAAATATAACTACAACAACGATTTGATATGCTCTTCGTTTTTCATCACTACTGTAAGTTGTACTGTACTATGCTCAACTCTTTTGTGAAGAGGAGTCTCAATCTCTTTCTCTCTCGGGTTACATTACATTTACCTACATTACTATTGCTAAATTACAGAGACAGAGAACGTAATGGAGACATTGCGGTGTCGCATCCATGTCATCGACCTAAAATGATAGCAATAATGATAATATTTTGCCTCCAATGTTCAAGTCAAGAGGTACATAGTACATACAAAAAGTGAAGATGTACATTCACGAGTCAGAGAAACTGAGGCAGGAGAGTGTCATAATAATAACATGTCGTCCATTCATGCCGTTGCCGTTCTATCCTCATCTTATTAAAGCACAAAAAATGCAATTATACTGTTAAACAAGAGATTTTTTCGTTTAACCTCAAACGAAGAGAAGATTGCATATTACAAACTAATTTTACATTGAAATAGCTTTTAACTACTAATGTAGAAGTACAATTCCCTCATTACTTACGCCAACCCTAACCTATGGCATCATGGCAAGGCTTTATTTTTTTATAAAAAATCTATTACGTATGTACAGTAAGAAAAACAAGAACCCAGGAGACAAGAAACATTTTTTCTTCACACGAGTAGTGAATGCGAATGTCCCATCCAATCCCAGTCTGACTACACAGTACAAATAAACTACTACAGATCATGTTTGAAACTATTTCGTCAAATACATTCAGAAAGAGTCACATCACATCTGATGATCAGATCTAGCAACACATCACGCTCATGATTACTTCCTGGCTTGAAAGTAAAATGGTAGCTGTAGCTCTTTCTTTCATGATCATCAAAACGAACATTTCTACGTACGTGTATGCTTGAATGGAGTGAGTGAGTGTATTAGTATTAAGTGTGAGCACTCTACTGCTGAGTACAGTACACGTAACTACTGCACTGCGCTGAATACAAATGACTTTCGTGACCCAACAAAATGGATTAAAAATTAAAGAGTGAGCTTTTACATTTGAGGAATATTAGAAATTAGAATGTGACTCCACTCCACTCTCCCTCCATACATATACTACTCTATTCATCTCTAGTGAATCCAAAAACTGTTTTGTATGGAAAATGGCACGGAATGGAACTAATGGAAGCTGAAGTTTGTGATGGCGCAGGCAGGGGCATAGAAAAATCACAGGAGGATTGAATTGAGGATGGCATAGCATGCTAAGCTCATTTTCAATTCAAGCAAAATATAAAACATACAAATAAACAGTAAAAGCAACCAGAATCCTGTCGTCGTGACTAAATGTAATCAACTTTTAGAATTTCTTCAAAGGAGAAAATTAGCACCAGAAAGAAAAGTTTAACATACGAAATGCATATCGTATTTTTTGCCAATATTTATTCTGTTTTATCCTACCTTACGCTTTTCTTATAAAGTTTATACAATTATTCAAAAGATAATGGAAAAAGTAATGAACAATCTATTGACAAGTACAACCTGTAAGAAGAAATTCCATCAGGCAAATTGTGGGAACCTGCGTAGCATATAATTACAGGCACACTATAATAAAGACGATGACTAAATTAGCAAACTTTCTTCCATAACCTAATAAACCTAACCTAAACTTTGCAAATTACGCCTTAACCAAGGCAAGCCTAAAATTATTGGAACCAAATATCCACAAATTGCAAAAATTTAATGCAACTAGCAGAAGAATTTAAAATTAGAAACCTATTTACATACACTGAAGTACAGATTTAGAACGTGAACCCAAAAACGAACTAAAGCGACAATGCCAATAATCTGATTAAGGATCTCAAGCACACAATAATAGTACATACAACAATACAAACACCGTTGGTGCAAAAGAAGCTAAACAATTGTATTGTGCACAGTGCATACTCCCTAGATTATACAAACTCTGCCCATCAAGCCAATCCAGTAAAGCTAAACCTAATCTACAAAAAGAAGGGGGAACAAAGACATTTATTATAACAATATAAGTTATGTAAGTAGGTAACAATTATTTTCTGTGCAAAGCAGAGGAAAGTTACAACAAAGTAACCTCAGGAATTCCTCGTTAAACAAACCCCATAGCCCATAGCATAGCTGAAGTCCAACTCCAACTCCCCGAGTCAAGAATTGCACAATAGTTCTGTTGACTCATCATACATAGCATGGTATTTCATTTAAGATTTTATTGCAGATTTGGAGCATTGCAATGTAACAATGTAATGTAAAGTAAAGGCAACTAGCAAACCTTCTTCTAAACATCCGTTGCGTCAACAAACTAAAGTTGAATAAACAAGTTCCCTTGCCTTGCCTTTCCAAATGCGGAGTTGCTAAAGAAGAGTGGACTGGACGGGCAACGGGAATGAGACTCATCTTCTTGTATCTTGCATCTCTATGTAATAAGTAAGCTAGCACCGTTCTCGGTTTTCTAGATTACTACTACAGTAGTTAGTTCTTTAGCAACTTCAATTCAACCAACCTCACAACAAACAAACAAGCAAACAGCTACAATACCTTATATACAAATGAGGAGACTTATATTAAACCGACTATGACATAAAATAAAACATAGTCATACCTATTTCTGTACTCTAGATAAATATATAAAGCCAAAGACAAACTGTGGAGGCGATTCGAATCACAGGGAACAAAAGGAAGAGGGTCGAAAGGAGAACAAAACAGAACAGCGATATTACAAGAGAAGAGAATTCAAGTGGCTTCCTTTATTTAATTTGATTTCCAACTGGATTCAGTTCAGTACAGTCCAACGGAACGGAAGACAGACAGAGCAGGCAAGACCAGGACAAGGCAAGACAACCAACAACCTAATCTCTCGAGCGAATCAAATCATGACAAAGCAATGGGACACTAGAGTCTGACTAGCCACCTCCGACATTAGTTCTCTCTCCGTCGCTGTCCATGTCCTGTCCATTGCACCATACTCATCATGATGTTCAATTTATACTGGATTGACTTTGACTTCACTTCGCTCAATCGCTCCGCTTGCTGTCTTTTGTACGCATATAGACAGTAATTCACTTGGATCATATAAATAGTGCACATGTAATGTCTATATGTATAAAAGCATATATTTAACAAAACACGTCTCCGTACACGAACAGATGAACACGGCACACGGAGAACTGTTACAGTGAAATCTCTATCTAGGACCTATGCTGTATGGAGACCACCACTTTTTGAGACGGGTAAAAAATCGGGTAACCTGTAACCTTATGCCTCGCCTTCTTAACTATATAGATATAAGTTCAGCCTCTACTCTAACCATAAGTATGTGACACTTAAACATTTTTACTTATATCTATAATCCATATACAAACGGATGTTATCAGTTCTAAATAGCAAACAACTGCGCACTGCTAAATAATATTGAGCCAATAAAGAATACAGAATTCATATTAAATTAATAACTCTGCTTTGTCGGACGAGTTTGCCTTGTTTTACTTTACAGAAAACAATCCATCATAGTGCATAGAGAATAATGTCACAGAACAACAATCGCCAATTGCAGTACAGCCGACAGCCGAATTCAATTACCTCTATACATATAATACAGTACAGTACAATAGCTATGCAATTAGTAGGTAATTATGAAGTAGTACAGTATGGCTAATTTGGAAAAAATAATTTTTCAGGGCATTTTGAGTTATAATTGACTTAAACTTAAATTACGTAGTAGCTTTGTCTTATGAACTCTTTAGCTCCTGTTAAGCTAAGCACGGAGGAGCTGCTGTAACGTTATACTCGATAAGTTAAGTACTGATGTATATCATCAAATTAAAATTCCTAAGTTATTCTTACTTATTAGTGCAATACTTATGCTTATATTCCACTTAAAGGACGACCTACAGCTACGGATGGAAGGAAACCCTTTATTTAAACTCTCGAACATATTGTTTCCACTAATTACTCGCGTCCACAGCGTGACGTATCGGAAGAGCACAGCAAACAGAAAACTCCACTAAACCTTTGCCTACCGACATTATTGCTAACATGTCCCACCACGATACATCCATACCTATGTCTATTATTTATTAATTAGCGAGCAATTCTGTTATGATTTCCTTCCACTTCATCTACCAATTATTATTCTATGAGCAATTGCTATACAGTTCATTCAACAATTCATAAAGTCATTTTAATAGTAAGTAGTAAGTAGCCAATTCACACAAGGCATATACCTACCCATATAATAATATATTAAACTCAATATTCCCTAAATGATCTCTATCTCTTGGCGAAATCTTTCTTCTGCATTCTACACCTGTTCTTTTCATTCCACTTCTGACTTCACGGTGGTTTGCTTTTGGTTTAATGCTCAATCATAACTTAATCACATAACTCACTACTTTTTTCCATAAAATAATAGCCTTACACAGAAAGAAAATAAAGAAAACTTGAAATTTTCACACATTAACTACGAAAAAGCTAATTACAAAATACTGCCTACATAAAACCTTACACTCCTTCAAATGTTTACCATTAAAAAATACAAACTGTATTATAACAAGAGCAACACTTGTGCATATTAAAGTCATAGCTCATAGAGTTTATTGGTTCTATTCTAGTATTCCTTGTTACATAAATTGCCTGTTTGCTTCTTATAATTCCTATATGTCATGAGCTGTAGAGAATTTTATTGTTAAGCATTTCAAGAGCGGAGCAATGCTTGGAAAAAAACTAGTCCTATAATCTTTCTATAATGATGTGCCATTTCCATCTATTTAATTACTTATCGAAACACGCTGCAAGTTGCGCACTTAAGATTAAAATGGCAAGATAAACTACTTTATTAACATCCTATAAATACATAATTACACTCACTGCCATAATATACTTTAGGAAATAAAATAGTAAAATAGCAAACTCCAAGAAACAACTACAAAGTAGTAGGCAACATTTTTAGTACTATATACTTGTGAACATCGTCTCCCACCGGCTGACTCACACGATGCGGTTATACATCACTCATATACATACATACATAAAATATATGTTCAGAGATAGACATTACAACATCTTGTAACTAAAATACAAGTTTTTCCAGTGCCAATACAGAATACTATGCAAGTTCTTATAAAGTATGTTACACTACAAAATAAACAGTAATAAAATAAAATAGACTACATAGCTTAGTGTGTGCTTTTAGAAATGTTATTTTCCTACACAGTTGATTTACGTTATCGTTAGTATGTGTTTGTTGCATAGAAATAACTACAGGTAGGTATACTCCCACAACTAAGAAATACTTTATGTAAATGCAATTGTAAATTATTACAATAGTAATTCACTATTGTAAAGCAATTCATTTTAGAATATGGCAAGGTTACTTACATTGACCTCTCTCTCATTATTCCCGAAGTTGATTCCTAGATTGGGCATGGCTCTGAGGATGGCTACAAGGGATTGTATCGTATTGCTATATACTACCGGACGATACTGCTTGAAGTCTTCCGATGTGAATCCGCTCTCATGAATAATTCTGAAAACAAAAAGGAAACATTAAATTAGTATAAGGCACATACATACATATCGGATGAACTAAGCATTAGTGAACTTGCAATTATGGCTTTGTCTCCGTTTTAAGTCTTAACTAATCTAACATTCCTTCTTTCCTTGCATGTAATTATTGTTTTAGTGTAATAACAAAAAGAACATTCAAGAGCCGACTTTGTTCTTATGTAGCAATAAGAATAACAACTTTAAATATGCAAGAGTCCCCTCTTTGAACTCTACTCATTGCACCTTGCACCTATGTAAATGGGTACACTAAATGAACAACCATTTTTTATAAGTATCCCATAATATGTAATATACCTTGGCAGCTAATTGGGTACTTATGGATAACACTTACAACTTGCAATTTACGTTATAATCTGTTCGGAAATAATCAGTCATTCCATCTTGGCAATTCTAAACTCCCATTAACTTTTGGCATAATGCGTACATAAGTATTATAACTCAATTTAAAATTATACAGGTTCGTTTGGCCAGGCCAGAGCTCAGCGTAACACAACACAACACAACATAGGAGACATAAATTCCTTTGGAACATACATAGACATTGCGCATTCACAGTTTAGTTAAAACTGCACATTCATTGATAGACCATTTTCGCACAAAGACGGTACTGTACTGAAAATACTGAAATGAACAGAACTAACAATAAGTATGCAATACTACTACTGAACATACAGTTTTATGTGGAATGTATTCAAGTGCACATGTACTGTCTATTTTAGTTGATGTTGGTAGCAGGCTCGGCTGATAGGAAAGCTTAGTACGCGAAACCATTTAAATAAAATATTGTATAGATTATGACTGTTAGTGCTTTCGCTTTAAGTTACTTGTGCCACTGCCCTAGCAGAAAGGTTTATCCTGCGTGTATGTTAATACGATGTATAATAGCATATGCACAGTACCTAATTTTCAGTATGTTATAAAAGCAGGTACAGGCTCCGAAGCTCCATTTCGTGTATCTCACTTCTATATTTGCACAAACTATTAACTATTGCCATTACACTATATATTATAGTTGATTTCCTCATGTACATACGTTTATCTGTAAAAGCAAACAATATTAGCATTACCAATACGATAATGCTCTTAAAATATTTATGTAGTACATAGAGATATTTGCCATGCAGCTTACAGGAGTAGTATATACCTTTTATAAATAATTGCTCTTAATTAAATTCTATTGATTCTTTGTGTGCCGTAGGCTGTACACTGCAGACAGGAGAATAACTTGCTAGTCAATAGCTACAGTAAAATAGTAATAGGAACAAAGTACAAAATACTATATAGACACAGACTAGACGGCAGTGACGACTAAATGTCTACTACCGGCCGCCGCCCGCCCCGCCATACTCAACTCAATACTAAACCAATACTGCTCTTGTCTTGTCCTCGGATATGTCATAATGTAATTTATACACAAAATTATAACGCAAAGTAAGAAAGGCTTGGCTTACTCCATACTCCATACCGGAATATCATTTTAGTGTAACATACATTTTTAAGCTTTACTGTTTATTAATGTACTATGCGGTAACGGTAACGTATAGAAGGCAATATACCTAGCTATGTACTTACTATTATCTTATGCACATACTTACTGACACATTTATGCACGCTTGTCATCTGATGATGTGTTCATCGTCCCTATATGGTTGGCTATAAATAATTATACTGAAAACATTGCATTGACATTTCCTTTGATAAATTGTTCAGCATAAGATTAATTACTAAACATCACTCATGGAGTAGATATAGTCAGCAGCATTCATTGCAGATCAATTCCAAATTCCAAGCCCTAAGGTGTCACTGTATTTTAAGCTTAGCGCAAATAAGTGGCACAACAACCCTTACAGTTTAAGCTCATCAGTTAAACCTTAACTTAAGTATGAATTACTTTTTTCTACCTTAAAGGATACGTTTTGTTCACTTAAATCATTTATTATTTTTAGGAGAGGTTTATCAAGTATAGGCTCTATGTTAAGAAGGAAACTTAAGTATGCTATTGATAAAGTAAAGTAGGTAACCAGTAACCGTTTACTTCTAATGGAAACTAAAGCACAGAAATAGAAATTATAAGTAGTAAGAGTAAGAATACGTGCGTTCAGCTGAACGGAAGGATTTGAGTGGCCTAATTCCTTAAATTTATGATATCTGCAACTGCAAAACTAGGTATTGTAACGCATTGGTAACTAAATTCCCGGAATGTGGAATAGTGCTGGTTTGTTTGGTTTAATAGGCAATATCTGTAGTTATGAACATAACTAACAAATCATTTACAGCCTATACAATTCTGTTTATATGTCTTAAATATATAGCCTACGTAATACGATACATAAACATCTTAATCTAATACTATATTATTTAGGTTAGAAATACTAAAGTTGTAGTTACGTTTATTACTAAACATTCGGGAATGACACGGGTCACGGGTATTAATTTTGGCAATAATAGTAGCTTATCATATGCAACCAGTTACATGGAATTGTTTCTCGTTGTGTAAATTACTAGGTATTTATGTTTAGATACTTAATCGAACGTGCAACGAAATCCAAAGGGATAGCATGGCGATTACAAGGACGCAGACAGCAAACAAGTAAAACTTAAGCTAGTTCTGCTAGAGAAATGTTCTAGTTTTCAAGAACATAAATACTTTTTGGAAATAATTCATTTATTTATGAAAAATTGTATTTATTTGGAATTGCCACGTTGACGTTATTTTCCCTTACATTCGTTTACAGGTTAGAAAAGTTTAACAGATATGTTTTAGCAACGACAGCGAATAATTCCCAAATACCTCGTCCTATAATAGGAGGGACACACTGAGGTAAAACCCCAATTAGTAAATACGTACACCAATACGTGCTCACTTAAGCCAATTTTTATTTTACTGCTGTAAAGAGTAAAACATGGAATTTACACGTGTTAACTGCAGTTGACATCATAAATACGTGCTTTTTCTGAGTGAGCATTCATCATCTTTCAAGAATCAAAGTCAAGAGTATAATCAGAAACAGACTTTACCACACCGACATGACACCACTGTGTACATAGATTGCATATTTACATACTTAATTCGCTTCGAAGATACATGTTTGCACTGAGTAAGTATTTTGATTTTCATTGTCCATCACAAGAGCTTTAGTTGGTAATAGAGACAAACATTCTAAATGTCACACCCTCATATGCACAAATATTTACATGCCACTCACTCGTCTGGATAAAACCAACCTCTAACACTTCACTTGTTCCAATTTTAATAACAATTCCACAAATATGGATATTCCTATTCCAATTACAGTTACAGAAGATTCACAGGGATTTAACCAGCTGTCAGAATTCCCAATTCAGGATTGAGGTCAGACAACTAGGATATTTTGCATTGGAAAGTTAATACAGAGCTTATGATTTGTAATGCTATGTTAAGGGTAGATTACGGCCTTAGATTAATATCTTACATGCACATTTCGGTTTCGGTTACTTCGGACTTTGGTACATTGTGCATTCAGCAGGTTGCAAAATCTCATTTGTTTGATCTCTTACTCTCTAGGCTGTATAATAGGTAAGTTCAGCTCACGACTATATATTTCGCACCCTTTGTTATATCAAAAATGGAAGTAGAGAAGGGAAAATTGCTAGGGCTTAGAATAAATGTCTAGGAAAGAAAGTACCTTTTTGCTACAAGACACAATATCTACACAGAACAGAAGGTTATACGGGTAATAAATACCTTATACATATATTCAACATTCATACATACTCAACGTAAGTTAATTTGCAGCAATACTTATACGATGTACTTAATAGCCAAGCTCCAATTCCCAAATTGCAGACAAGATATCCATACAAGACTCAAGACTCTCTATCTACTTATGTATCTATGCGTATATGATATTTACTATCTAGCAGCTTTCTACTAATGT
>JAQFYC010001544.1:0-33031 GCA_034694165.1 Tomocerus mixtus | reverse complement strand
CATAACCCCTAGAGAAAAAGCTGGAGATTCTTAACATGTCTACCATTTTTATTCCACTTGCTCCAGTGACCTGCAATATTTCCCCGAATTGCCTTCTAGTCACCCTTAATATGAAACCGAAACCATGTATGTACACGTTATAGTCACGTCAAAAATAGCATTTTATTCCTCCCAGACGAGATCTTCTGGTTGTAAGTGAAGTAAAACGTCTTCTATTTCTCCTTCAGTGAGTCCTTTCAGAATGAGTTTATTTTTTTTTCGGCCCTCCAACAATTGGAATAGTCGTATCAAGGGATTTCTCTATTGTAACTTCCTTGACACTTGCTGGGAGTACACTCACATCAACATACGTACATCCACTTGAAATGGACGTGAGTCAAATTGATCGAATTGGCTAGAGAGAGAAAAGAATAGCTCATGGCCATTCCACATAATTCCAAATATGTTAGGCGTGGACACTCGATTTCTTTGCCGTATAAAATCACTCGATCTAAAGTGAGTTTTTCAATATCCAGAGAAAGACAGGCAACACCAAACGAAGAATTGCTCATGAAGAGTTCCTTAATTTTCATATTTGTTTTCTCCAAAATATGAATTCCACGTAATTCTACGTATTTCCACTATTCTAATATTCCACGTAATTTCACGTAATTCCACGTATTTCACTCCAAGTTGATACCGACCAACGCAACGCAAAGAGAGAGATTCCTCACCAAAGTCAATTGCTATCTCACTTCCTCCACAACCGAGAGACATTTTCTTTAGTTTGCGGAAGTCTATGAAGTCGTTAATCTTTACAACTTCCTGTTTCTGTGCATTCCGAATGCACGTAACTCCCCATAATGTCAATTCCTTTGGAGATATTCGACTGGAAGAATCCAAAATCAATGAACAATGTTCAAAAGTGAGATATTCGATTGCAGAGATTCCGTCCAAACGAAAAATACATTTTGTTGATTTACCTACATAGCTAACACAAAGTTTACTGAGTTTTAATAGAAGGAATACCCTCAAATCCACGCTTTGTATTGTCTTTCCAGTTACATCTTTGAATGCCACTTTCCGCAGTTCCAATTCCTGTAAGTCGCTTGGCAATTTAGTTCCCGAATGAACAGAACAATCCTCGAATTTAACACTTTTAGTTTGGACGTTGAATTTCAGTCAAATAAGATCCCCATTACGTTCGAGGAAATAATTTGAAGTTATTAGGTTGGAATTGATAATTTGGAGGAATGTATTTAAGCTGTTTATGGAATAGCATGTGGCTACCAAGTTCCCAATCTCCAGAATTTCCTTCATTTTTTCCTGTTTTCCATCTTCCAGCAAAGAAGTGCCAAATATCCAGCAGCCAAATCCTTTGTTAATACTTTTTCTAAATTAAGTATTCCCATTCTAACTATATTCCATCCAGTAATTTCTTCTTCCATTTCTTTTTCGTATAATTTCTCCAAAATTGTTTTGGCTGCCTCCAACTCTCCAAATTTCTCCAGACAAATTGTAGTATTAAATAAGGATGTGTTTGTGTTTATTTCTTTATGAATAAATCTGGACAATTGAACGGCATCTCCGAATCTTTCCTCTTGTAATAATTTCCAAAGTTGTTTCTGATCCAGCAATTCTGCCTTCAGTTTTGGAAATTCCTTTTGCAGATCTTCGTCCGCGTATTTCGTGAAGGGGATTAACTTCAAATCTGTGAATCCATTGCAGCTAAGAATCTTCCGAAGGGTTTCTTTCTCTCTTTGCTGACCATGGACACGAATGCCTTGTTGTAACAGTCGATGGATACTTAAGAGCTTTGCTTTTTCATTATTTTCCTCTTTAATAACCAATGAGTATTTAATTAGTAATTCCCCTGCTGTGTTAATTTCATTTTGCCGAAAATTTCTGACTTGAGTGAGTACTTTTTCAAAAAACTCAATAGGAATATCGTCTGGACTTATGTATCCAAATATCATCAACATTTCTCGTGCCAAACGGGGGTCCTCTTCTCCAGCAATTAATTCCAAAGATATTTCCACATTCATGTTGATTTTCTTCTCGTAGTCCCCGAATTTCTCGTTCACGATTTTCTCGGCGTCTTTGACAGAAGTTTTCTCAATGTAAGTCTGCAGATTTATTTTCTTGTTGTTGAGGGCAGACACCGCAAGCTGTAACGCGAGAGGAAGATGTCCGAGCAATTTAGACAATTCCTTTAGTTGTGTATTTGTGAATGAGATTCCATCATTTAGATTCTTTTCCAGGAATTTTAGGCATTCTGCCTCACTGAAGACTTCCAATTGTAAATCCGTCATCTTTCCATAGACACCCGAATCTCCCCACCCCCGATATCGTGAAGTAATCAGACAATAAAAGTCTTTTGGAAGAACTTTCAGTATTCCTTTCTCCCCTTGGTAACTTTCTCCATTATCAAACACCAGGAGACACTTGCAATCCTCCAGTTCTTCGTAACTTTTCCTGGATAACTCCTCGACTTCCAGTAACTCATTTCTGTGTTTCAAATCCAAATCCCTGGCCAATTTTGTAAAAGACTGGAGAAGACTTCCTTCTCCACAATCGATCCAGAGAATGTTGTCGTATTCATTTTCATATTCGTGTGCGTACCATTTTGCAGTCAAAGTTTTCCCCATCCCGCCCATTCCAGTTAATTTAGAAGCTTTTGAGGACTCGAAATTGCAACCATTCGGTTTTCATCGTTTTGGATTTTGTCGTGCAAAATATCAACAAGGAATTTATCTCCCACTTTTCTTTTATATAAAGACTTGATCAGCCACTTTTGGTCGGGCCACCATTTTCTTTTCAATATTTTTGATTGGGGAACAATTTTTGATTTTCTAGCTGGCGTTTCTTGACTCGGAGTTTGTTCAAGTTTATCGGCACAGTGTTTGTTATTTGTACTTCTGAGTATTTTAAGAAAACGATCTCTGTCTTCCTTTTGTTCCCAATCCTTCTTTGTCATCAAAAGCCACAAAGATGTATTTTTCGATGATGAGACAGTCTTAATTAGCTGCAAGTAAAGGTAAAACATATAATGCCCGAAATTATTTTTGATGCAATTGTCATAATGTGTCATGTTTACAATTTGACGGCTTTTTAAAATATCTAATTAATATTAGATTAGTTAACTATGTAAGTCTAAATAAATAACTTACGATTTCCTCCCGCTCATCAACAGAAATGATATCATCTTGCAACAGATGCAATAATACACCTTCTAAGTTTCTCAAATTTTCTGTTAAGTAGACAAGATTCTTTTGAATTTGATATTTCATTCTTGTTCAAGTAATTGATGATTAATGTTATAATAACGATTCGTTGCTCACGCAATAAAATGGGTCTGATGACTATAGCCTCGCTATAATACAAATTCTTATCTTCTATCTAATTTATGTATCGACAATTATTATTAAAAGGAAAATCTGTGTTTCATTCTTTACTGCCGTTCAATATTGATTATTAAATATTAAAATTAAGCAATTTACACTGACTGCCTGCCAACGGATTGTTTTCCAGGCGCAGATCTACTTTTAAAATGGTAGAATGCGTCAACGCTGCTGATTTGTGTAACATGAAATACTCATTTAATAGTGTGGGATATAAATTATTTAAGGTTTATATTTTATGGGACCTGAAAAATACTTAATTTACCTAAAATATTATACTTAACTTTGCAGTCTTTGATCGACGAATTAATTCCTCAGGGCTCAGGGGTACTTACGCGGAATAATGGCACCTCAAAATATGATTTCCTATGGGAGAAATAATTCCCCTTGTAATACAAACCATACATGTTCCAGGTATGTATAACCGTTGACTCCGGTAGTATCACATAATTCTCAGAAGATCAGAAATAAATATGTAGCAAAAGAATTATTTAATTTGATATTCTCTTCTTTTCTACTATGTCTTTTATTTAGTATGTATCCTCTGATTCGGATGGAAACAATTAAAGTTTTCATTATTAAATGTGGCATCATTATGGCTATGAAATTAGTATTATTAGTATTTTGTATTATTGTTCTTTTTTACAATTACCATTTTTGCCATGCATAATATATATTTTTTTTGGTTTAAAATTTAAATTTTGCACTAGAAATGATGTTGAATTGGAATTGGCCCATGTCGAAAAAATTCCCCGTAATAAATGTTTTTTTGCATATATTAAGCGTGAAACAATAATACTTAACGGGGAATTATTTGTTGAAGCGATTCTTATCTTTGAGTCGTATTAATTTACATACTTCAGGTAAATTAAATATTTGAGGCAAAGTTAGTAATTTTTGAGATTTCATTAAATAATTCATTAATTAACTTATTACTGACAAAATAAAATCACAAATACCTAATACCAACACAGGTTATTTATCTGCATTTATATCTATTTAATGATAACGAACAATTTTTCGTGCCATTTGTATTTCGCATGACCTTAATCCTTCTTCGTATGTTTCTTAGTACGTTGCCCTATTATATTCATACCTACATTGTAGTAATACTCGATGGCACAATGTACGATAAATTCGCTCTGCACAAATTGCAATCGCTTATAGAGAGTGTTATATACGAATTAAATTGTAAATTGATCAACTCTAAAATAAATGATTAGTTTAATCAACTCTCAATATTAATTTTGATAAAGGTATTCTATATTGTGTTTTGTGTACACGTTTTGCTTTAAATGAATGCCAATGCATAATATATTATGCATTTAATTTGTGAGCATACAATAGAATCTCCGTAGTAGGACCAAAAAGCAAAATGGTCACTGTGGAGAGGTATCTATTTACATTAGACGACTCTCACTAAAAACAAAGTCAGCATCCACTGCTGGTGGTCCCAGCAAAGAGTTTTCCGTATAATAATTGCGTAGCTAATTACGTAATGTTGCAATGCAGTGTACTTAACAACTTAATTTCATAAAATATTATACATTAAACATAACGTAAGTTTTGCTATGTTTCCATGTTCTTATGTTTGAGACTTAACAAGCTTTCTAATAATCGTTGTCATGCATTTGTATAATATATAGATGCATTTTGCAATCTAGATTAAATTATAGATTACGTATTTGCTATATGGATAGTATTCACGATTGTATATGGTAGTAGGTAATGTCAGTATTCAAAAAGGACCAACTTTCTATGGCAATATAGCTAATAGGTTGCAAATTAAATTTTTCAAAATATTTGTTAGAATTATACCTTAAATGACATAAAAATTGTGCTAATATGATTTTCAAGGTGCTGTGTACATACGTAAGTACATACAAACAAGTTGTATAATATGATTCCCCTATTGTAATAAATTAGTCAACCAGAATGTACAATACATATAATTGCTAAAGTTCATAGCAAATCCGTTTCCGTCTTTAATTTTAATGATGAATTTTGTATTACCAATTTTTATAATATGTTGCAAAACATGGTGCATTAATTTCCGTAAACGGCATCTAGATGAAATTTAAAGTTTTGATTTACAATAAATTTTATTTATTCAAAGCCTCAGAAACAATTTAGAAATATTAAGCAAAATACATAAGACCTAGAATTATACTTATTGTTAGTTTAATAGTTGCTTTACTAAGTAATTACTAAGTAAGTAGTTGTGTAAACGTCTGTTAAGAAGGCTGATTACTAATAGTACAAGCCTATCAATCACATGTAGATGAACATTGTGGAAAATACAATGATGCGTATTTAGTTGCAAAGGTGTATACATTATTTTTCAGTATAAGTTAGGCAATCTTTTCAGGTATTAAATAAAATGGAATTGCAAAACAAATGTATGTATTAATTCTGTTGTAAATAAGTATAGAAGAGTAATGCACTCCCATTTGCTAATTTTTACATCAGGTACTGAGATTCAAAATGTGTTTGTCTTGCCTACAAGGAAACTAAGTAGTGTAGTACAAAGGAAAACGTAATACTCCATGTATTGGTAATAAGAATATCAGAATCTTTAGAAGATGTCAATTTAGAATATTTAAACGATTATATGTATAAAGGAGCTTGTTAATGTTCTGTATTGCTACATCTCCTCAATATTCAAATTTGTTACACAACAGATTCCTAAATAAATATTTATTTATTTATGCTAACGAAATTCGTAAAAACTGCTGTGGTCTACAGTCGGAAAATGTATTTCTAAAATACACTTAGACAGTGGACAATTTAGATCTTACATGTGTAAGTAGGTAATAGGTATATCTAAAAATTATTTAATTGATGGAAGTAACAACCACTGGCGTTATTTTCTTGCAGAGCGGCTGACTTTATCGTAGATTTCTGGGAAAGCCTGCGAACATTTGTATTTTTTCCTAATTTGGTCATACAAGCTATGATCAAACATTTCCCTAAATTCGTCGTACGTCATGAAAGTGTCCGCATACAACATCTGGAACCTGAAATGTAAAAATATAAAATAATTTATTCTACCGTCATCATAAAATTGTTATCTTTTGTCTGCTGATTTAGTTATAAAGTTAGATGATTATTTTACCCTTTAACTTTTCGTACGAAAGCCTCCAATCTCCTTGTAGTCTTCTCTGCATCGTAGTTGCCTACTTTAGGTACACCATATGCCCCAATGTCAACATACATTTCATCTTGAGGGCCAAATGGATGGAGCATGCCTGGCCTGTTTGCCAATTTAAACGGGCACAACCACAACGGATAAATCTGTATCAAAGTTTAAAAATTAACACATTGTCATGCAGGTACATTTTTCACAATTATTTGTGATAAAAAATGATTAAAATATTCAAAAAATATTCAGAAAACTTGCCTGTGTTTCCTTATCGAATGCTAGGATAGATTCCTTTAGTTTGCTCATAGGGATCAACATATCTTGAATCATGTGTTGAGTGTCGTACAATTTTTTGACAGCATCCGGTTGAGTTAATTTGAGCAGAGACACTTTCGGCGGCACCATCCAGCCGAATAGATATCGGAAAATTATATTGTTTCCGAAAGGAATGATATCTTGGATCTCCCAGAAAAGACTCCTGGAGTGACGATGATAGTAATCTCGCAGTGGAATGTAATCAACTCCATAACCGTTACTTAGAAAACTTTCAACGTGCTTGAAGAACCAGGGTTTGTGCCATAATCCAATGCGATTTAACTAGAGAAAAACAAAAGAAAATTATATTAGTATCATTGTTACTGTAAACTATCTAATCTTTAATGGGGAATGAAGTTAACCTCCAAAATTTAATATTTAATCTTGGCGTTATGGGTGTATTGAATAATATCCTAATAGTTTGTATGGCGCTACCAGAAATTTTATTAGGCAAAAAAAATGTATCGAGGTCGGCGTTATAATCCTAGATACTTATTTCCAGCAACAAATGTAATACATATTATTTATACATACTGTGTTACTATGTATGTACGCTTACTGATTTCTTCAACGAAGGTTTATTATAACATTTTTATTTGTATCTATGATGTAAAAATGTAAGTAATTTTTCGTGGACGGTAAATATTTCTTGAATCTGTGTACGTATTTATCAAATAAATTTTCCCAATTATTAGTGTGGTGTCACTAAAGCATTGACACCAGTATTATTCGTCAAAATTTACTCAAGGGGAACAAATTCGATAAATACGGCAGCAGTGTAGTATGTAGTGGAACAGTATCTTCCACGTTCATCTTCTCAGAGAATACTTATTTTTTCAATTTAACCATCAATGAACTGTCTACGAAGTAACAATATTAACTAGTTAGTAGTTAAATTTGATATGAGAATTGATAACTTTGTCGCTCGTCTTCATTAAACTTTTTGTGCCTATGTAACTGACATTGTATATTAGGCATTAGGCCTTTGACACTGTAACCCTACATGATAAACTCTTTCATTTGTGGACACATGGATGTAATTTATCTAATTTCTTAAAAGATTTTCAGCCTAGTTCTCCTTTTCAGAGAGGCACTAGAGTGATAATACATATATTTAAGTATCTGTAGCAGCAGTGTCGTTAGGCCAATTGTTTATCTCACCATGTTAATGTACCTCTCGTTGTCTACTTATTTTGTGGCGTGCTGATTTAATATAATTAGGCATATTTTTTCACATAATACGGATTATATTTGTATGACATCAGCTTTCTCAAGCTCTGAA
This sequence comes from Tomocerus mixtus, assembly GCA_034694165.1. Classification (NCBI taxonomy): domain Eukaryota; kingdom Metazoa; phylum Arthropoda; class Collembola; order Entomobryomorpha; family Tomoceridae; genus Tomocerus; species Tomocerus mixtus. The sequence continues at coordinate 24,912 of JAQFYC010001544.1, read as the reverse complement.
CTGAAGTCTGCTTTAACTAAATGCAGGTTGAGCTATTCCACGCATAACATTTATATAACTAATTATGCTCAAGTTGGGTAGAAGCACTAAATTTTAGTTTAAGGGTAACAGAATGCAGGATATTCTTGTATCCGTCATTTGTGAGACAGATTATTAGCATTTAGGCAGGTACCTAGCCAGGGTGACTGACCCCCAAAACGTATTTAGGTCTAAACGTTAGGAAAAACGTAATTAAGTTTAAATCCATATTTAGGTCCAGGCTTCAAAATTGCTAACATAGTTATTTAAGTATCTATGTAAAGAAAGAGTTTCATTTTCGTCACTAGAAATCTGGTAGCCCTGGCTGTATTAAATGTACTTATGAAATTACACTGTGAAAAGTTTAGCCTGTGTACAGCCTAAGCATTGAGATAATTGCCAGCCTAGTAGCATTTGTTGGCTGTTTTAATTCCTCATTAATTGCCATTAGAAATGATGTGTGTCTTTAAATTGTACTTCAATTTAAGTCATTGATAGTTACGCAATGTGCCTTTGAGAAATAAATGCCGGCCGCTACGTAGGTCAATGATATATAATATAATCATTTTGAAACAGGAAATTATAAAGTTATGCATATATGTAGTACGTACATAGGTAAGATAGGTATTCTTTATCAACATTTAGGAATCTTACTTTTCCAGGTTCTGCTGATGTAACCATATTTCCAACCATGATGACACCTTGATCTTTGTTAAACATTATTCCTTCCACGAACTGATTTCCTTCTGATCTTGATGTCTGCTCTTCGAATACATTAACTGCGTGATCCAAAGAGTGAACCGGATGGTACTCCATCTTGACAAATCTAAAGAAAAATATTTGCAATGTAAAATAGAACGCTTTACCTTAATTTCTTATTTAATGCATTTGGATGTGGCATTTGCAATTTCAACATATTCATAGTATTTGTCAGGTGAATAATCTTGATCTAGCATCTGCCCTTCAAACTTAAGAGGTTCATTGATTTTAATTAAGAAGACTCCCATGAAAACTACAGTGCTATACTATATAGTACTTTGGTTAGGAAAATATAAATCTACAATTACCATTCCATTTGATACAAATACTTTGAGATTTTAGCATTAGCAAAATATTCTACAAGGTATTGCGTAATCTACTTACTAATTCCACCGTATCATTTACAATTTAGCAATGTATCACGCAAGCATTTGTTTTGCAAACTTGTATTCAGACGTTAATAATCATTTTAATTACTCTGGAATTAATCAGGTAGCTATAATCATATTACTCCGTGTCGCAATTGAGTATCACACTTTAGTGAATAATCTGCATAATGCAAATTACATTAAGGTTAACCAAATCAGACTTAATATAATATTTGTATTAATATTTTCATCAATAACATGCTACTGTTTACCACTAAATGTATATATTATACATTAGCATTCAGTGATATGATCTTGATTCCCACTAATTTGCCATGAAAAAAAATATCTAGCTAATAAATACTCTATAAAATCTATCGTTGTATGTTTAAGCACGTGCGTAATATAATGATGCAATTAAGAAACTTTAATATCAAGAATTAGCAAACCTGTTTGCTGGAATAATTTCAATCTCAACGGCAGTTAAGAATCCAAGTGTTCCATAAGACCATGGGACGGCATAAAACAAATCAGAATTTTCGTCCTGAAATAAATTAAGAGTCAAATAAATATGCAATTTTTGCATGTTATAAGTCAGCATTTTTATTGCGAGAATGTATTTCGGAATTTGTCAACACTTAATTACCTTCAATTAAGTCGTAACTAGCTATTGTGCAAAACTCTGTATATATTATGATATACAAAGTGCATAATGCATAATGCATAGCATTCATTCAAAATTGAATACCAAAATAGTAGTGCCAGTACTATTCACAAATTCACAACATAGAATAAAGCAAGTTGCTGCATGATGCTAACTGCTAGCATTAATTATATTTTTCAAGATGAAAATGGATAAGGTAGGTACCTTGGAGCAGGTAATAATTTCGCCGTTTGCCAACACCAATTCAAATGAGACACAAATATGCTGGAACAGTCCATATTTATGGGAAGAGGTTTCCACGCCTGTCCCCATCACTAATCCACCTATTAATATTACCATTATTGTCTTATTAGATTACATCAAGGATTGCTGAAGCACAAAAATGAATACCTAATTGTTTTTGGAATTTTAAGATCATTTATTTTCATTATTAATAAATTGTTAACCCATTATGGCAATTCTATTACGCTTTACATATTAGGCAGAATATTGAAAGGGAACACTACTTGATATTCCACATTTTGCTTATAAACAGTACACTTTATTCTTTTGTACAATCTTACCTATAGTTAGATCGTCTAATTCTGGCAAAACGGGGATGGTCCACCCCAAAGGTTCTAATGTTGCAGTCAATTGTCCCATTGTTACTAACGGTTCACATTTCACCACCTGTAGGAAAATGTTAACGTTGATGTATCATAACATACATAATTTCAATCGAAAATCAAGGAAGCAAAGATTTAGACTTTTTAATATACTTATTCAATCGCAAATCAGAAAACATGAATTACCTTCTTTTCTACGTTGATATCGAGAATGTCGACGAGATTGATCTCAACTGTGTGTAACGAGTCTTTATAGGTTGGAATTCTAAAGCATATAGTCTGCCATCCCGGTCGAGCTGTACACATTCTCTTCGTTTTTCCCATGGAACTCCATTCTTCCACCTGTTATGCAAAAAACGAGAAAATATTTTTTAAATTTTGACACACGCTTCCTTAATTTAATGTAGGTATCTATCCATACTGTAATGTTAATTAATATTCATTATAAATTTGTTGAGTTCTGATATTCATTGGTGTTGTATTGACATTTTAAATTTTTGTATGCATGCTACACATTGAAAAACTCATGAAAATACAATCCTCAATTGAAGTATTTGATCTTCGCAAGAAACTGTGAGTATACATACAATAAATGTCCATACATCACATTTCATAATCTGTCACAATTTAAAATACCCACTTGTTTAGTTAGTTATTACCTAAATATATGTGAATGGATTATCCAGCAATATGCTTATGAATAAGGTACCTATGTAAAAATTGTGGTAATAAGAGCAATCATTATAAGCAAGCAAGTATTGCTACAGCAGCAGTAATGTTCACTGCTGTTGTCAAACTAGACTATTATACCGCAGTAAATATAATAATACCTATTTACACGAATAACACGATGCATCGATGCGATGTAAGCATTTACGTCAACCTACCGGCATATTTTGTGCGATAATAAAGCTTGGTAAGCCTGACTCAGCAATTATATAATAAATGGAAATGATAACCACGTGCCATCAAGAAGCTTTGGTAATTCAAGACAAAGGTGTTTTATAATTGTCCAGAAATACAGCAATATATTTATTAAATCTTAAAGGAAAATCATTTAAAAAATATTTACCCTAAACCTACGCTGCAAAGAAAACTTTAAACCAGGATTGTATAACTCTTTTGGGATTTCCTACTTCCTAGGTACGTATGACCAATGGGGATAACCGTAAAGTAAATAGTTACTCCATATTCATCATGCTCCCCAATATATCAGTACCTACGGAATTACGTATTATAAGGCTTATATTTAAGTAAAATAAAAAACTCCGTTTGCCATAACTTTTCGACTTATTTACTTCACCATAACTTTTTATTCATTATACCAAAACAATATCCAAAAGCCATAAGAATGCTAATCGCCCATAAAAATACTTACAGATACTTTCCCATAACTTTTGTACGTATCATATTATTAATAAATATTGTAGATGCAAAAAATTAATTCTCATTTAAATATATGTTAATGCATGGCTTATTAAAATGCTACGTGTAAAAGTAATGCAATAAAATGTGGGACGTTTCCTATATTTTTCCCAAGACTTAAGACAGCCGTGAGAATGCGATACTTAATAGTGCAATGCCAATGTGTAAATGGTAGAAATGAAAATGGAGTATGGAGAGATGAAAATAGTTATTTCGAGTTACTTTAGTTAGTTAAGTGTTATGTAGTGTGACAAAAGTAGTTGAAATATTGTGTCACAGTCACATCTACTAACGACATTCCCTGAATTTTTGCACGCGCTCAGACAATGGAAAATGATCATCGCTTTGCACATTGCACGTACTCTTGTTTTTTATTCTCGTGCAAAGTTCCTCTTTCAACTCTTAACTCATAGCATCCTAACGCTAACGTGCATAGATCACGCCGAGTGCTATTAACTATTTTTAGAAATATTCCAACTAGTGTCTATTATAGGATTTAGGATTGCTTTAAATTACATGGTGGCATTTTCTATCTAATTGTCATTACTTTACCTACAGTCAAGGTTATACAGTACTTTATGCTACACTTATACAATGTTATAACTGCTTGGATGAGAAACTGCAAAAGGCAAAGTCTAAAGTATAATAAACTCGGATGTCGGGAAGGAAATGAATCTACGTTACTTGTCTAGACAATAACAAAAATAAACTAAGCATTTTACTTTTCCTATTACATAACAGTAATCGTAAAAATTTACCTTTATATAGAAATTCAATCTAAAATTTATAAAAAAATTATTTAAAAAATTGAAACCAACCTGTTCCTGCACATGTTGAACTTTTTGGTGGTGACGTTTAGGAGCAGAAGCAAGATGAAAAACAATCCAGGCTCGAATATAAAAATAAATGTCATAAACAAGTGACATGGGCAAGAGGAAGAAACAAACAAATACCCATCTGTAGTTGACAATTACATGTTCGATGACAGAATTGACAGCTTTTGGAACAGCCATGGCAAAAAGTTTTCTTTTGTTTGGTACTCACAGTGAAATATTTCGTAGCAAATTATATCTCTGTATATATGTAAGCTTTTGTTTGAAAACTTTTTAGTTTATATGTAGAATGTAGGTAGTGTGCAAATAATCGATAGCTGGGAAAACCAAGAGTTTCAGTTCACTTGACTTGACGTCGACGTTACTTAATTATTATAGTGAACGCACGTTGGCACTATTTCCGTGCTTGTTTGCTATATTTTCTGTATATGTGTTCTGTTGTGAATGCGACTTTTTTGCACATAGTACAAACAATATACAAAGCCAATCTGTCAAATCACAAAGGTCATCTTCGTCAATCAATTCCACACAAAGCACTAGCCAATAAATACTTAAGAACTTGACTTGGCTACACAGGCTAAGAAACTGAACTAAGCAAAGTTACTTATTGCTGTTAGTTGCTGGAACGTAACAGGAGTTATGGATTTTATTGCGACCGGCAGACCAGCACTCTTGTTCTGGAGTGGAGTCTCACTTTTCCATTAATATTCCACAGCACACATATTCCAGGCCACAGGCAGTCAAGACAAAACGAAATCCAAGTTTTAAGTCCAAGTCCAGACCAACCCAAAATCACAATCAATGAATTTAAGGTGCACCAACTCGATCCACCCTAATTTCTAAACACAAAAGAGTCCTGTATTTAATATTTAATAATATTATACCCTGGCCTACACACACAAATAGATTAACTACCTATTTATCTTGATACGACTACGAGTAATAGTTCTTTAGCTGCACTTGCACAGTTGGTTGCAGTTGCAGTAGGTATTAATAAACCAAACCGAGTCGAACTGTAAAATATTTGAGAATGACAAAAATAGCGTTGCTGTTATTCCTATACCCTTTACATTGCTCGCTATCTGTTAAACCATCAAATTTATACGGCTAAATACAATGCTTAGATGAATTTACTACCTGTAAGTACGTCTTCACCTTTTCTCTAGGTAACCTAAATAATAATGCGTTACTCTCTTGTCTACTGTATTTACATTTACAATGAATAGCTAGTAGCTATGTATCTGTATAATATTCAAGCTAACCAAATTGTGGTACCTGCCTAGTTACTCAATTACCTACCTGTTTCTATATACCTATAGAAATAATTACAAATAGTTGTCTGCTGTATACAATCCGAAGGTAATAATTATATCTGTATTATGCGTATAGGTAGGTAACTAGTGTATCAAGATTATTGTTGCAATTTAGTTTTGTTACTTGGTAATCGTAAGTAGAACAGCGACTTTATTAATGCTAGGGGCATCCTTGAAATGAATTTATAATAGATGTATATGCCTAAGTAGGTAAATATGTATATATATTTGTACAATATAATAAGCTAATTTGTAATTCTTAGATATTGCGTTGCATAAGGTTGAAATGAAATTTGCTATGCATAATATGCATAACAGCATTCCATTACAAAATCTAGTGTAACAATATGTAAATGCACACTAAATTAAATATCGTCAGTACACTGTATTATAGGCAGTTAGGCCTATACCTATAATGACTGTACTATATATTAAAATAGTTCTACATATATATGTTATATTAATTAATTGAAAAATCACAACGCAGTTCCAGTACAGCGATGGGGTATTCGCACAGATTAGGAACCTAGTTTATCCGGTTTGGCTAACACTAATATGCCAATAGTGTTTCTTTTGACCTTAGTTACAATGCACGGCGCAATTGACAAATTGTTCAGTCGCTGCAAGTAAATCACTTATCATATGACGACCAGAACAATAAACCTATTGCAAATCGTCCCCCATTGGTGAGAATGGTTGGGGGACGACCAAAAAGATTGGGATAGGGTAGCCGACAACTCGGGCATGATAGTAGAAACTTCAAGAATGATGCAGGATCACACTGAAAGCTGGTTTACAACTAAAAATAAAGTCTGTTATTCCAACATTTTGAATTTCTAAAAATTGCGGAAAAATTCAAAAAATTTCGAAAATAAAGAAAAGTTACAAGCGATCTTAAAAACTTTTCTTTACCTGTGTAGGTGTCAGGAAAGGGTCCATTTTGCCAAAGAAAAGTGTTTTCACTTGTAACTTTTCTTTAGTTTTGAAATTTTTGAATTTTTTCGCAATTTTTAGAAATTCAAAATGTTGGCATAATATACTTTATTTTAAGTTGAACAAGCTTTGAGTGGGGTTCTGCATCATTCACGAGGTCTCCACTATCATGTCCGAGTTGTCGGCTACCCTATCACAAGCTTTTTGGTCGTCCCCCAACCATGCTCATCAATGGGGGACGATTTGCAATAGGTTTATTGGCGGAGTATTTCCTAATAGAAACGATTTTAAATGAAAATTGTGCAAAGAAAAATGTGTGGCATCATTTCTTCTGTTTTTACAAGTGGTTTTTAAAGACGATGATTGGTTGTTATATTGGTTGTTACTTACAATAATTTGTTTGTACGCATGTATCTATCTCTATCTCTACCATGGTTATTATTTAGAGCAATGGTCGCAGCATTTAGTGTTCTTGAATCATTTCGTTTCTGTATAGAAATGGGTATCGCAGCATTTAGTTTCTGTTAATAAATCACTGGGCCAGCACCTAGCTACCTGGAAAGGCTGTTAACTCATATTTTGTCAACAATTCTATAGAAATGGTTGTTTCTGCAATTTATCGCTGCCATAAATTACAGAATGGTTTAAAATAACAAAATTTAAAAAAAATAAAATTTATAGCTATGGTACCTATATGATATGAATAAGTCAAGCAGACGGCTTCATTTACCAATTCGTTAGGCTCAGTTTTTTACAGCGGAAATAAATCAGGACCAGAGTTATTTACTGTACATACTACTATATCAGTGTATAATATTACATAGCAATTGGTATGTAACATGTAACTCGTGGTACAGTGTAAGTGTACTATATACTATAGGCTACTAGATCTGCAAACAAGAACAGAAAATCGACTACTATATTATACAGACAGAGTTTCTCAATCAGACAGAAAGAGAATAATAAATAGATATAATACGATACGATACAGCTTACATCTTACGATCGGCAGAGAGCACATTAACATTTAAATTCAATTAAATTCACTGACTAGCCCACTATTTGTAGTTAGTAATAGTAAACGTTAACACACAAACACACAAAGTAGCTTTGTTAAGTTAAGATAAGAGATGAGACTGATGAGAGTACTAACCTGCCTAACTGCATTGAATGTTAATGCGAGTTGCGATGAGTCTCGTCTTGTAAAGAGTTGTTTAGTTCAGTTCAGCTTGAGTCAATTTAGTAACAGTTCTAGTGGCTATACTTTTATTATTATTATTGCTATGCTCTCTGGTATAATACATACAATTTGTATATTACAGACAGAGTCTCACTATTTCAACTCGCTCACTCGTTACTGCTCGTTACAGTTTAACTTTAACATTAATAGGATTGTAATTTGCAATTTAATGAGTATAATAATGTTATCTTATCTCAAGTAAGTGTAGATGCTACTCTGGAAAGATTATGTATATATTTAGTATAAGAATGATATACATATATGTAGAATATATACATACACGCAATTATTATTGCATACTATAGCTATGTGGGAAAGATTTGAATAAATTCAACGTTACACGTTACAGATAGCTACCAAAATATTTTAAGTACTACCGACTTACATAAGTACTATCTTGTAAAAACGCTTAATGAGGATATTATGATAAAGATAGTATTTACTAACCGCAACATTGTATAATATTGATAAAGTCCACAGGATTTTGATAAATAAAAATACTTTTTCCGTGTATCAAAGTCAAAGTATCAAGTGTTTTGGTAGGTAGCCGTATACTCTATTCGTTGAGGTGCAATTCCAATGAATGAAACTCTTGTTCTACTGAGCCTGAGATGAGATGAAAAGGATTTAACATTCGTGTAACACGAACTATCACTCAGTAGCAGTACAAGTACATATTATACGGGTGTACAACAATAATATCAATTTAGCAACTATCCGGTATTGTCCAGAAGTCAAATGTTACTCAATTAATCCTAAGTATGATTTATCACTAAGGATAAATTGAAACACTGTATGCTGACGCTGATACCATAAGACTAGTACTGTACCCATTTGAAATACAAAGTACAATGAATACAAGGTAACATTTTTACAGACAAAACTGGATATTTTTCTATTGTAAAAAGTTCACTTGTGATTACATAATGGGATAAACTAGTATGATGCTATGTATTGGGTCTTTACGAGGATGAGCAAAGTTTTAATAAGTAAAAACTAGATTGGTGCTATGATATTAAATAGGGTTTCTCCTTTAAATACTCTTAAGGCTTGGCTGCGTGTGAAATGAATATAATTAAATGGATATATAAATACAAAGTTGAATATAATTTACTTTTAAATTGCTACTTAGCAAAAAGTATTTAAATCGGATTACACACTGCAGCAGTGCTGGATTGCACGTAGTAATTACATAATATTATACTTAATAACTCTCACCGTCGGATGATGGGTAGTAATGAAAGAGATAGAGATAATATGTAGAAATCTATGCCAAATAATATTAATATAACTATATATTGTGTGGTTGGCTTTGACTTTGGCTTTTGTAAGTATTTATGAATAGACAAAATTCACATCAAGTCACGTCACGAAACGACAAAAAGCCGAAGCTGATCAACTATGTGTGTACAGATATTATAATGGTGATAATGTTAGGGCTCTGTTAATGTTAAGCTAGTTATGTAGGTACCTACCTCCTCTGCAGAGTGTCTGACCGGAGAGTGTAGGCAACCTAAGCCAATCCTCCTGACTTATATAGATATCTAGAACAATTCTGAGTGAATATTATTATATTATTTGAATATTAAAACTGGAGTTGGTATTTGTAGTTCAAAGCAGAACTAGAGCAGACTAGACCAGGCCATACCAGGCCAGGATCTGCAGAAAGAAGAACAGTAGGAGAGGAAGGATCAGTATACTATGTTGCAATGCACACTAAGCTTTTGATATAAATTTTATATCAAACCATAGGACCGATGCGATGCAAAGGCATGCCCAGTTCGACTTTTTCCAGAATAGAGCTTCACTTGGCTCTTTGGCGTTATTATAGAGCCAACTCTCCTGGTATGCAGCATTATATATCTAACTTACTGTGTATCAAAATACAAGGTATACCTCTATATGTATATTGTACGTAGCATCTGATATGGCATTGATTTAATATTAAAGGTAGCTCTATACAAATAAAGCACAATGGAATTTCATTGAGGATGATCTTCATCCTAATTAGTATAGCTAATTATGTATAGCTGAGTAAAATTCTAATTGTTAATGCTAAGCCCAAATTGAACTAGTTCGGGCTGTAACAACATAAATATAATATTAGAGAAATTCAAATAAGAATTTAGGTATAATTAAATGATGCAGTTTTCCAGGAGGCATCACATTTTAATCTTTGGTTCATCTTGAGACAAATCCTTAAAACCTGAAGCAGACAGAATGATCATCATGCATGGAAGAATTAAACTGCTATCCACTTTTGCATAGATATGTAATGTAGCTTTGAAGTATTAGTTGAACTCATGGGTAATTAAGTAATTTAAATCATAATGTGTAAGTGGGTATACATTCTGAGTCTAATATATATATATATTATTATGTATTATGGCAGAAATAACTAATAGTAGTAATATATATTTAAATTATATGAAGTATAAATAAAATAACGGACCTTCACAAAACTGGAGTACAAATCTAGATAATCATAAACGATGAGCTAGCAAAAATCTGTGATCACTACGGCGGTGTTCTCAATACTCAGCACAGGTGGAATCTACGTAATGGTAACACCTGAGCTCTCAAGATAAATTGGGTGAACAATTATATCATTATGTATGTAGAAACTACAAATACATAAAAAGGGAAATAATATTGCCAGTGAGAAATAATAATTGATATTATTATCATATAATTGTAGTTGTACCAGTACATGTGTTACTACCGGTAATGCCTAGTCAATAACGGCAATGTCTTCAAAATTGCAGTTCTTCTGTCAAAATATTTTTAAGACAAAGTAATAAATATTGAATTTACAAATCTGATTAAGCAGTTCATGGGATAATGGGAAATCAGAAAAGTGTCGCCTCAACTATGTGCTATTAAAAATGACGATACTACAGTCAACAGTCCTCCAAATTTTTAAATTCGACTGGTTGCAAAATGGCCGTTTTCAAACAGAGTTGCTTTTCTATTTCCCCGTCAACTCCTTCATCAAACTTATAAATTCAATATCTATTAAAAATTTGTCTTATAAATATTTTGACAGAAAAACTGCAATTTTGAGGACATTACCGTTATTGCATAGGCATTACCGGTAATGCCTTATTACTGTTATTACCCTTTAACATAATGTATTAATTAGGTTAAAGATGTACGAATTAAGCAGCGTGTAGTGCATATTCTGCATATCAAATATGGATGCGATGCGATAGGGTTTATTAGGTAAGTTCACACTGAGTTTTGTTTTGCGTAGGAAACCGTAATGATAAGGTATGATACTGGGACGTGACCGTGACTATTATAAGCATTGATGCTCTATTGGACTAGAATACCATTCGTTTGTGCAAGAGTGCGTCACCCCGTATTTTTATCTTGAAAAATCCGTAAGGGTTTTATAATTTATGATGCAATTCTCTTAAGGAAACCGATTTTGCAATGCAGACGCCAAAAAACTGGAAGTCAGATTATTCACACACAAGAAATTGCGATTGTAAAGCATAAAGTTTTAGAATACATACATTGTTTCAGTGCTTATTGACCCAGATTAGATCTAAGATATTTTCATATTAATTTCCATGATATAAATATTTTATGCTATTGAAGGATGTGGGAAAGAATGTACCTAAAATATAAGAATGTAAATTTTCTTTCATTTCTACGAAGGTATTAATGTATTATGTATTATTATTAAATGTTCACGTTAAAACTTAAGAGGAAAGAATGTCTGTCCAACTTTATCAGAATACTGGAGTGGATGTGGCAATAAGGAAAATTAATACAATATCTACTCCATCCTCAGGTGTCGATGCATTAATGCATGAGATAATAATGTGTCATACTCTTACAATTTTACTTATATTATTTTACTAAGAACTCCCTTTTCCACGCAATCCTTTTTTATCTCATGAAAATATATAAATGACTGCTTGCAATTTGTATACGAGTAATTATCAACGTACATTTACGCATTGGCCTGTGTTACCATTGATAAATAAATACAGCACTCTCCATGAATTTAATATTGTACTCCATATTAAAAATAATCTTATGGTTATTCAAATGTTTTATTCCTATTTATACATAGGTACTTATTAGGTAAAACTTTCTGACCATTGCTACTTAATAGCATTCAAAATATCTGAACATTTTCAGTAAACGAAGGAGGCGTTATTATACTAACGAGAGCTATACCTATATTGTTGGACATATGAATTTACTTTTAACTAAAAGGAAAAGGCAAAATTAATAGTATGAGTGTTATTGGTTCTACCATGAATGGTTAAATTTGTAGCACGTTTAAGAAACATTTTAACGAACCCTTGTACAGTGTGGACAACATTTAATGACAGAATAGATGACGTATTAAATTCATTGCATTTAATCTTGGAAATATATGGGCCCAGTAGCCGTACCCTTTTTAGCACAATAAATAATTGGCATTACTGATTACATATCTGCATTACCTAATATTAATTCTTATGTGGCTAAAAACTATATAAGATATGCCAATATGCGAATACGGTAAAAATGTTATAAGAATTAAAGTCGGGGGTCATAGTCATAATGTGTAAATTGGAATAAACATTCTGCCAATTAGAGCATGCCATAATTAGTAAGTGATTCACAATTAAAATTTGCCAAATTAGATTTTAGTTATGCTGAACTTGTACAATGTTAAGACAATATAACATATTATAATTCACAATTTTTCTGTTATTATTAATTTTTATATAAATTATGAAAATCAATTTAGGTACGTTGCCAAACAGATAAAACTATAGAGATTCCTTCACTAACATATACATACATATAGCTTGAATACATAAATCATCTAGTATGCGATTTTAGAATGCGAAGTCTTACTTCATATTAGACATTCTATTCGCCCTGATACGGCGTCAAACACAAGACCCGAGAAAATGTCACAAAGTTATTTTAAGTAGGTACTAATAATAGAGTTAAGAACCTCTCCATGGTAAAACAAATTACAACAAAATTACAGTGCAGCAAAGGTATGCTATTTGTGGTTTGTTTGTACCAGACCAGACTAGATATACGACGTATGACGTGTTCAACTTAAGTAATAGTATGTATCAGTATACAAATAAAAGGCAGTATATATATAAGTCGCTAAGCCTTTAACATTACAGAAATTTTCAATTCAATGTCTTTGACTTTTAAGGATAAAATTTTATACAGTGATAAATCATCTTTATAAAATATTAAATGGTTCTTAATATATGACTATGCATAGATGTACTTTTTCTTCATTAACAAAAATTAATTCTGCAACAGTTGATATATAAAGCAAATAAATTATAATGTATATTTTAATTACATGAGTTCACAAGTTTACCGGGCAGACTATGAATCTAAATAGGTTTAATTGTTTTTAATAAATTATTTAATTGACAAGACAAATAATTTAATATCAAGCAACATTTGTTTAGATTGGAACTACATATTGCTTATATTTAGCATACTAATTTATTAGAATGTACGCCTGCTTAAATAATATTGATATGGATTAGAAAGTGTAAAAGCTAATTAGATTTGGGATAAATTGCATTATTAGCTATTATTAGAAAACCGGTATTATCAATATTTATTCATGTACATAAATGTTCCACGAGGCTTTCATGCATTGTTAATAGTTATTCTGTACTGTTTACGGAATTAAAAATGGCTGGTAATTAGTTTGCGTGGAATTTGCAGTACTTTTGCGTGGAACATATATCTTCAAAGGGCGCATTACTTCTGCATGGGGCAATTTTGAGGGCGTACTGACTTTTTCGTGGCATATACATACACTACATTAACTTACTTATGCGAGGAAGAATGACATTTTCAAGGAATTGGTCGTTTTGTGTATTTAACTAACCTAACCTAATTAAAAACAGTCTACTCTCACTGTTTGTCTTTCAAAAAAGCGAATATCCTCCAAGTGAGCCGGTGTGTTGTGGTGTAACACTGTTCACGACAGTCTATAGTCTATGCACTATGTGTGCTTACATAAATAATACTCTAGTTTTAGCCTTTAGCCGAAATAAAGTACGTTTTGCTGTTTTTTAGTAAAGCTAAAATTCTTTTATTCTTCCACGCATAAGCAAGTTAATATAGTGTTATGCCACGCAAAAGTCAGTATTATGCAAATTAAGATATCCCATTGCAAAAGTCAGTAGGCCCTCAAAATTGTCGCCAGGCAAAAGTAATGCACCCTTTGAAGAATGATGCCCCAAGCAGTACTACAAATTCACGCAAATTAATAATTAGTCATTAAAGATTCTTTTCAATAGCTACGATAGCAATCCGCTCATTTTCAGCTTTAGCACAACGCGCAACATCCCCCTGTGGATGTCAGACCACAGGACGATCCCGAGCAAAAACTATACTGGTTGGATACTTAGTAGGCGAGAGAGGAAATACACATAAATATGCCATTTAAATGTTCAACAGACTTAAGTGTATAGATAAAAACATGTATGTACGTAACATGTGCATGTGATCTATGTGCTTCATTCGTCTTTAGTAGTTTTTGTGGACTTTATTGTAATCTATACTATAGAAGTAGTGTTGAGTAAATGGGATAGAAATTATAAATGAGTTACACCCCTCAAAATGCGTAAATAGTAAGATTCATGCCAATTTATTGTCTATTTTCTGCCACCACCGCCCTGTACACTACGTCAGTTCATCTCACTACTACACTTAGTTAGCATTTAGACGAAGCATGATAATCTCTTCTATAAATAAAATCGAATTAGTTAAACATGGTAAATGATGCCAACATTGCAGAGTCGGAAGCTAAACTTTGTTCCTAGTGCGCTGAATTGATTTTCGTTTTTGGATCCCACAGTCCCACATAGAATTTCCCTCAAATACCATAATTTCCGCACATTTAAACAAAAAAAAATAAATTAAATAACAACGTAATTATTTTAATAACTATACAATGTTATAATAAAATAAAAATTTGCAATAAACAAACATTCTCCAGTAATTAGGTAACTTTAGTTAGAATACTAATATTGTATCTATAATTGCATACTAATGACGTAATGACTAATTACTTTTTCTCGCCTTTTCTCGTTCACGATAACGTTTGACTTTTTGATTATTATATTAAAATGGCTTATAAGAGATGACGGCGGAAAATGTTTAGTACATGGCTATTATTTTCCAAAAAGTTTTAATTAAAAGTTAGGAACAGTATAATCAAGGGAATAATTACATGGGTGCAGATTTAGTGTCCCCAGAGTCGTGTTCATGACATGAAGCAGTAGGATTAAATTGAGAATTAGTTAGCAGATAGCTGAATTCTGGCAATGAGCGAATAAACCGTTTGCTACAGATTAACAACGACAAAACTTTTAGAAATTCAGTCCCAGGGAAACCACTTCAAAGCAGACTACTTAAGTTTGTTTAGCTCGTGATTCGTGAGTGTCATTGTTAACATTGTGGCATTTCTATTTATTTCCTGCTCCTAAATGTAAAGGTAATAGTTTCTGCTGCACATTTTATCGGCAACAACGTTTACTAAACCATATCACTCTTTAAAATTAATATTACTACTACATTACATTATAAACAGAAACGAATACTTTTTTACCTGAACGTGGGTTGTCACAAAATAGTGAAGTGTCACTACAAACTGCTATTTATACAAGTTTTCTAAAAATTCATTGTATTTATGTACGTATTTCTATACAACACATACAAATCATTTATGAAATTACAACCATCCCAAACGTCACATAACTTCCTTCCATTCAGTTTTTCGTCCAGATTGTAAGTCATGCTCTAGTGAACAAAGCAGACCATCGAGTTGCAGTGAATTTACAAAAATACTTGCATACTGCATAACATGAACAAAATCTAAAGTGTCCAAATGTGCATACCTATTCACAAAATAGATATTTTGCTGTCATCTCATCAATTTCATAGAACATAGATACGTATGCATACATGTAAGCTGTAAAACATATAACATAACGATTTGTTTGTGTGGTATGTTGTTCATGACAAATATATATTGTCATTTTTTACTTTGGCAAGCCATTATGTTCAATAAACATATACCTATCTAACAATATCCAACTTTTGTGTATTTGGAACAGAGCAGTGTTACAGTTACAGTAACAAATAGCATACATACAAGTGTATTGGCATCATAAAAATACATGATAAAGGATACAGTGCCAGGTAAAAGGCAGATTGAAAAAAGTGGTGGATCTTCGCTTCCGTTTCCTCTCACATCAATTTTTGTGCACCAAGCGTCAACCTGAACAGAATACAGTACAGATAGCTAGCTGTATTGTATTTTTAAAAGCATTTTCATTGTTAGAATTATAGCTCACAAATTAATACACAAAATCTACGCATACAAATAGACAGAAACTACTTATTTCAAAACTTTTAATACCTATTTTTGATTTCAGTTTCTAAATACATGTAATCAAAATCAGAGTGTAGTACTTAAGGAGGTGAAAATGTTTTTTAAAGGGAATAAATTAAGTAGTGCAGTATCTACTAAATAATTGTCTGTCTAAAACATAGTAATCTTCGTGTATTGTAATCTACTTTTTGGCATAAATCTCCACACAACAAAATAACAAGACATTGAGTTTTATACAGTGCATTCCTAATAGGCATTATTTATGCATAAAACGCCGTAAATCTCATATAGAAGCTAACTATTGGTAGTTCTTCCGAAATGCTTCTGTAAAAATTATAACTTTGGTAGATAGCTGTAGTTTTTTTCTGTTTCTGTGCATTTTCATGTGCTAATAAGTACTCAAAATCAATACGTTGTTTCATAAGCTTATTATTATTTACTAGATCCTTAAACTTTTGGATACATCGGACTTACAATATAATAAACACCCACTATGTAATGCAGAGATGTTTAAGCCCCTCTCGAATTGGATTCGTACGTCCTTGATGTATTATGGTACATTTGATTAAATTAATGGGACAAGCAAGTGGATTCAACTGTTTCAACGCTAAGTACAGACATATAAAGTGTAGTGAAGTGAAGTTTAAATATATCTGGTTTGCGTTTGGTAGAAAAAATGTCTTTGCGAGAAGAAAGTCGATTACTTAAACCATTAACCCGAGAGAGCCTGCCAAAGTCTGAACCGAGTGCAATTAACAGTTCTGGTTCAGAGGGCAACCGCCACGAGACAAATATTTCTCAAACGCCTACTTTGAATCCGAACCCTTTATTCCGCAATGGCATGCCACTTCCGAAAGAAATAAAAAGTCAACTCACGGACACATTAAAACATGTGCCACTAGAGGAAATTGATCCGTTTTATATCAGGCAAAATGTAAGTTCTCCTCCATTAAACATGATTTAGGAGTCTTATTTAAATCTAACGTTTGTGTTATGCGAATTCATAACAATACCATCAGGTTTATCATGTCTTCTTTACTTGACATCAGAATATAAACAAGAAACCATCAGTTAAACAAAACAGAGTTAAATGTCCATAGCATTATGTCGTAAATTGTATCTGTCAGCGCTTTATTCTCTAAAACTGTTAGCAGACTCGTTTTACGATGAGCTATAAAACATTCCTTGGCTAATGTATCTAGTCGTAATAAAATTATTATGTCACATGCCAGTTTTCGTGGGGAACTAACTTAATTTGCTGTCAGATGTAAAAAATAAAGATTTCAGATCAAATACTTCGCTTTCTGTGAGAAGTATTTTATTTTGTATGGAAATGTAATTTTCAAATTTGTGGAAGAAAAATAAACTTGCTTATACTGGATCTGTAAATATTATGTTTATGTCTAATCAATTAATTTTTGGTTATGCAATATTAGGATTCTATTATGCAAAGTATGAAGTGGTTGAAAAACTACAGAATAGAAATACTTTGTCCACATGCATGTTTGTCCGTGCATGACCAAATCAGCCATAACCCCACAGTGGTAAGGTTATATAAGTACACTGAGTGTAGATTCCATGAGAATTTAATTCTACATACAAGTACAGTAGTAATTTAAATTACTACGATCAATACAACTAGTACTTATGTGACATCATTTAGCTCAGCAACTTGGTTACACCCATTTTGTAATGTTTTATTGTTCAGGAAGATAACGTCAAGTGAACAATGTAGGACCCCATACACATATTACTATAAAATTTTAAAATGAATAGGTAAAACTGCTTAATAAGTAGCTGTTAAGCTCTCTTATTTATCACGCCAATAATATTTTGTGTAATATTTGTGTTATTTTTGTAGACTTTTTTGGTGATCGGAAATGAGAGAATTTACAGATTTAGCAGAAATCGAACTCTGCTTTCTCTGAGTCCATTTAACGCTTTTCGCCGCTTCAGCCTTTATCTACTGACCCATTGGTTCTTCTCAGCCTTCATTGTTGCTGTTGTGCTCCTCAACTGCTTCTTTGCTCTCAAGAATACTTCAACTAACAATGCATTGTTCCTTATCTCAGAGTTAGTAGATAAATCTCTTGTACATTTAACAAATTATGAGTATTTTGATTTAATAATATTACCGTAAAATTAAGTCATTCTACCTTTTTAGTTTCTTAGGAAAATAGCGCTTAAGCTTGATTTTTTGTATTGAATTTCTAAGACAAATATAAAAGCATAATTATATCTCATGGTAGTATTAGTATTCTATTTTATGGCAAATAATTTTATTATGCTAAAATTAACGAAATATTCCAAATACGTTTGTTTTGCCACATTTTAGATATGTCTTTCTCTCAATCTACACGGCAGAATTACTTCTTACAATAATAGGAAGAGGATTAATTATTGTACCGTTTGCATGCCTAAGAATTCCATGGGGCATTTTTAATTTATTTATCGTAGTCACAGGGTAAGATGTTAAATATATGATTTTATTAAAATAATGCTCAAAAATTATTTTTATTAATAATTTCTTTAATGTTGTAGATTTCTGTATATCAATTATTCAATGTGGATACTCAAAATCGCATACGCCTTAAGAATTTTAAAAATAATTCCATATGTATCCGGTGAGTAAAATCGAATATTTACATGCAATCATTTGCGGAAATATGTAAGGAAAGGATATACTGTTATAAATACAATATATTTGTAACTTCTAGGTCTTCAAATAGGATTTGAATTCATCCTAGGAATAATTCAAAGAATACGAAGTATTTTTATATCTTGTGCACTAGTGACAATAGTGTTTTCTACTATGGGAATTCATTTATTCATGGGAAGTTTAACACAGCGATGTATTCCAAATGCCAAGGAAGCAGACCTCAATTACAATAGTAGTATTCCTATTACAAATACATTAGATACTATAAAAATTGAAGAGCAGCATGAAAATGCATTTCTGCAAGATCATTCAGCATTGTTCTGTGGCAATAATACTTGTACAAGGTAGAGGGTCAAAATATAAACAGCTAAACAAAATTGAATTGTTAGTTAATGTACAAATATTAAAAAATTTAGGCAATGTAACCAAGGATTTACGTGCTTGATGGGAATTCATCCTAATCCGAATTATGGATATTCATCTTTTGATTCTTTTCCAACATCAGTGCTACAAATACTTAGGCTTATAATGCAGGACTCTCCCGAAGATTTATATAATATGGTAACTTTTATTGTATTTATTCAGTTCAGTGCTTTTTTATTGCTTGAAAAATAAGTATTTGATGTTTAAACCTTTTTTTATGATTTTCATACTGACCCAATTCTCATCAACTTTGTATAGATATGGGCTACTAGTGGACCATGGCACATTATATATTTTGCAGCGATATTTATATTTGGAACGCTTGCTTTAAAAAGCTATGTTTTGGCAATTATTGCGAAAGCTATTATTAACGAAGAGATGAATTCTCCAGTGGAAACGGATGAGCATTCCTTCAGACCAGGAAAAAAGTGTGATTTCCTTTGCGGCTGGAATTGCAGCGAAACGTTTATTATTGTCAGAGAAACTGTTGCAAAATTTATTAATCATAGTTTAACAGATTTATTCATATGTGCCGTAATTGTTACCGATACATTAACTATGGCTTCCTATTTTTACGGCATTGAAGACAATCCTGTTATCTATCTCATTTTATACTATATTAGTAAGGTAAATCAACGGAAAAGGTCTATTACTTACTTACTTATAATATAATTATATTATTGTACACAAGCCTTTCCTAATTTAAAATACTAATATGTATATATTATTTGGAATTATAGATATGCTTTGCAGTTTATATCGTGGAATTCGTTTTAAAATGTGTCACCCAAAGTCCATTAAGCTACTTTCAAAATTACTGGAACATTTTCGACTTTTTCATCATTGTTTTATACATAGTAAATAAAATTTACAAAAAACTGGAGATAGCAGAAAATACATTGGATATTTTGCTAGTGGTAAACAACACTCCCTTTCTAAAAAAACAGACAGTATAAGTAAATTTTGCCTTTTAACACTATTGTTTTCATTTATAGATGAGAATGTTTAAAATAGGATCTCGCTGGCCTACATTTGAGCTGTACATCGTTATCTTACATAAAGTTCTCAAAAGATATTTGCCCTATTTTTTGCTAACATTATTGTCTGTTTACTCTTTTGGAATACTGGGAATGCATTTGTTCCAGGGCTCATATCTCAATGGTGAGACTTAAATTAATTAAAATGCACAAATAATTACCTTTGATTTTGAGATTTTGACCTTAGATATTGAATTGTAAAGTGAAAATGAATTATTCCACAGTTGGCCTTGAGAATGGAAAACCTATTTGGACATTTTCCAACTTTGTGTCCTCGTGTATGATATCATTCCGAATCGTGTGTGGTGAATGGGTTGAGAGTCTATGGGATTGTTTACACTTGGCAGGAAAACCATGTTTTGCTTACTTTCTTAGTGCTGTCATAATTCTCAACACTTTGCTCGCCCTATTGAGTGTCTCGACAATATTTACCACCTATAAAGTTTTAAAGATGAGAGAAAATGATAAATCCACTTATGAAAAGAGCACATACGAAAGTATTCGTGATAAGGTTATGGCTACGGTTACAATTGTGAGATTAAAGTGGATCAAAAGATTCTCGAATAAAACAGCAGCAGAAACGGACGGAGTCATCCACAATGACCTTCATATCCATCAAATGGAAAATAATTTACACGAGTCTACTAGATCAAGTGGATCTTCAGGCAATAAATATAAACAGATAGTTACCAAAATACAGGATCACAGATTTTCAAAGATGATGTCTATTTTGGTCATACTGATATCGTCAATTGCCCTGGTATGAAGAATTTAAAAGGTTGATTTAGTATTACATGTGGACAATTTGTGGAGAAAATGTTTTCTTATATCAATTTGCTTTCTATCTTAGATACCCAATGATATTCAACACGGATTCCATCCCAAATTTCTCCAGATCATTCTCTACACAATTGAAATTTTTTTTACAGTGTATTTCCTAATACACATAATTATTTCGGCAATATCACATGGATTCTTGAAATCTTTTTGTAAGCCCAGTTGGCTTTTTGACACACTGGTTATTTCGGTGGGTACTTTGATATTTCCAGCAATAAAATTTTACATGATATGAACCGACAACGTATTCCATAATATAATTTTGCATTGTGAATACATGTTAATAATTTAGGAGATGGTGCTGAATCTAGCAATGTTAGACTTTTATTCACCTGGATTTCAATGGAATGGAATACTGTCCTTACGAACACTTCGCCCGTTGATGCTGATTTCTAGGCTTCCAAGACTAAAGGTAAAGCTGCACAATACAAAGACTATATGCATGAAATATTAATTTTATCTGCCTAGTGCAAAGAATTCCTGGAATAACATGATTTCTTTTGTTGCAGGCAACTTTTAAGCATCTCACAAAGCAATTCGCGTTCCTCATTAAATTTCTTCTGGTTTCTGTCTTTGTCTGGCTATTTTTTGCCATCCAAGGAGTTCATATCTACAGTGGACAGTTTTATAGGGTAGAAATACTTTACATTATCAACTACACTCGATATAATTAACAGAAGATATAAAATTATAATCAATTTTTTAAATAGTGTGTCGGAATGGAAGAAGCTGCATCTTATGCAAAAGCGGAGTGCTTAGCATCTAATATGAGTTGGATAAATGCAAAACACAAATTTGATGAAACATCCTCAAGTTTTATCAACATTGCACTAATTGTAACGAGAAGTGGTTGGCAGAATATCTGGATGAATATTTTAACTGCACATAAGGTAGCAATTAATAGATTCCATTCCGTCCATCGTGAAATTATTAGTTGATAATGTTTTTACAAATGTAAAATTTTAGGAATATGAGAAAATGCCGTCCATAGATTTCATGGATAGCAACGCGTATATATTGGCAGTTATCATTTTTGGAGCATTTTTTATTTGCAATGTCCTGTTTGGTGCCGTCATTTACCACAATAAAAAGAATAAGGTTCGAAAAATAAAAAGCGTATAATTTTAAGATGATAAAGTATACGTAAATATGTTTATGTTTTACATAGGATAATATATTTTGCTCATTCCAGGAAATTTTCATGACATGCGATCAAATAGAGGACTACAATAAAAAGAAAGAGGGAAGGGCATCGGCCACAATAATTGACACACCTTCAACCTTCCCTCTAAAATGGATTCACGATTTGGTATTTTCAACAGTATTCAATGGGTTGGTAATGGCAGTGATTTTAATCGATACGGTGGCCTTGGCTGGAGCTTCGCTAAACGCATCGGATGTAAAACTCATTTTTAGAAACGTATTTTAATTGAACAATATTTCAATTACATAAACTGATTTGTGCATATTTCTTTGCTATTTTGCAGCGAATTTTAGCGTTGCTGCACCTCATATTTGCTGTCGTCACGGTTTTATATACATTTGAGCTTATACTAAAACTTATTGGTTGGAGACACACTTATTTCAAAAATCCTTTAAATGTATTGGACTTGGTTGTTGTCACAATTTCTATCTCAGGTATGCCTTCATTCTACCTTTGCATGACAAGGACAACAATGTACATGAAACAAAATTGTTCATCTCATTTTTCTGCTTAGGGTATCTGATTGACAAAACATTATTGGCAATAGCAGTTGCTGTATTAAGACCACTTCGAATATTACGGATTCTACATTTCAAACCATTTCTCAACCGCGCACAAACGATCTCTAAATTTTTATTGGGACTAACTCGCATTTACCCAGTTCTTATAAATCTAATTTTTCTTTTATTACTGTTTTTATACACTTATGCTGCATTAGGAATGTCTCTTTTTAAAAATATTCCTCTTGATGAGAATAGTTCTAGTATAATAAGCTTTCGAACGTTTTCACTTGCAATTCTGACCCTATTCCAATTGACTACTTTCTCAGGCTGGGATGCAATACTGGAACGAATTGGAAATGAATATGACTGCAATATTTCTCAATGTGGAGATTTTTCTAAAGCTACTTTATTCCTATTGTCCTATCTCTTTATTGTTTTTATAATTGTTACAAACATGTATGCTATTTTCGTTTTAGAAATTTTAAATTGTTTTGATGTTGGAAAACATAGTTCAGATGATGCATTGAACCCTAGAGACGGTTCAGAACCCTTAAGCACAATTGTCGAAACTATAAATTTGAACCCAAGTTGTTCACTATCAGCAAGACGAAAATCAGTAGCATGTTTTGTAATTGAAGATGATAATAATAGAGATGCTCAAATTGTAATTCTTCCTCAAGAAACAGTTCAAGTTGTATTTAGGCCTTAATATAAAGGTCTCAGAAGAATGCCAAAACTTTTTAATATTTTGCCTGTATTTTTGATATCCCCTGTACATTATACTAATAAGGTTAAATACCTACTACAAGCATTTATTGCCTTTTGAATGGGAAATTGGATAATTTGCATAAAAAAAACAAATCTACTGAAACCTGATGTGTTGTAAGAATACGTATATGCCGAAATTAATAAATTGTGTTATTTAAAGATGTCTATCAACATTTCTTTATTTTAAATGCATTTAAGTAGCAAACTGAACACATACTAATTTAAACATACTGTACTAAACAGGCTTACCGGAATGAAGAACGGGAACGTAAAGTATACTGTATACGCCAAGTGTGATTATTATATTATAATAATAAAATAGTAATCTCTGGTCAATGTGCATATCCCATTTCTCTACTCAGAAACCAAATTTTGTGAATATTTCTATGGAAACTCTAAACAACTTTTGTGAATTTTTCCATAGAAACAACTACATTTTATGAATTTTTCCATAGAAACAACTAAATTTTTTTAATTTTTACATGGAAACAATAAATTAATTTTTGTGAATTTTGCATTCGATACTTAAGATGGAGGATGGTTCAATTGAAACACATACTTAAATATTTTATGGGGAATTATTACAGAAACCAAATTTATTTCTATGGAAATACCAAGCAACTTTTGCGAATTGTTCCATAGAAACAGTAAACTAACTTTTGTGAATTTTTCCATAGAAATAATTAAATTTTGTGAATATTTCCATATAGATATTTAAATTTTGTGAATTTTTCATAGAAGCGCAAAATTAAATTTTATAAATTTTACCATTGAACTAAGAAAATAAATTTTAAAAATATTTCTGAAGAAACAGTAAATTAAATTTTGTGAATTTTCCATAAAACAATAAAATAAATTTTGTAAATTTTCCATAAAACAATAAAATAAATTTTGTGAATTTTCCATAAAACAATAAAATAAATTTTGT